>WMED01030865.1:0-10029 GCA_019650415.1 Pipa parva | reverse complement strand
AAAACAGTGATTAATATATAAATACACAACAGTATGGAGTGTTTCAGAGCTGGATGATATTCATTAACCTTTTTACATACCAGTGATGCTGCCTTGGGCCAAGATGGATGTAGATGGAGTTAGAGAGCTGTTGATTCTCCTCCATACATAGCAAATATGGCTCCTACAGGGCTGACTCCCTAGGATACATGGGAAAAGTACGGTGGCTCCCAAGCAGCCAGCAAAGTACTAATCTGAGGATTATGGGAAGCCACTAGAGGGAGACATAACCATATTTACTATAGGACAGCAGGCAATGACTGTACATGTAACTGAAATACAGATTAACATTGCTGAAGGCATGACACAAATAGATTTGTAAATATGCTCAAGCAGACACTTCACTAAATTTGCAAATTCAGAAAAAAAATGTTATGTGGAGAACTGGCTCAACAGTTCAATAAATTATAATAACCACACATTTAGACACCACTTTGCATCCATTGGTCAGGCATTTGTGATTTATTAAATGATTTTTTTAATAACGTACATGTGTCTACCTGCCTCGCACTTTATAGATAATGTAATAAACACAAACTGCTGATAAATTGGTTCTATAATCATGAACTATATTACATTTTGATTTAAAAACTATTGGATCGGTACAATTACACTTTAAGATAAATGCAGAATTACTATAGCTGCCCACAACAATCCCCAAGCCTAACTATAATTGAACCCACAATCTCAATATATACATTGTGACCATTATTTCTACTCTTTTACTTGTCTGTTTACTGCTACTCTTCACTACCATTATTTAACCTATTTACATGGGTCTGGCACTTTAAAGATGCACTATTTCCCTATGATTTAATAGTTTTAAATGTCACCTGTAAACTAAATTACCCATGTTTGTAACTGGATTCATTTACAAATAATTAAAAAGCATTAAATAAGGCATTACTATAACACTTCCACTGCAAATAGTGCTGATTAGAATGTTTGGTGTTTCTGCAACTGATTCCAAATACAAAATGCAAAGTGCAATCAGATGAAGCAAAGCGGATAACATAATCATGTAGAAATGGTGATAATCTAGAAATCATTTTACATTGAAATTAAGATTTGCAGCTACAAATTTGACATGTGAATGAGTCAGAATAAGTACAATGTCACCAGTTATTTTAGGATTATGCAAGGAGAGATAATAAACTGATATAAAACAGGAGCATATTTCATATATCTATATAATCTACACATATGTACTTGCAACCATTTTTTTTTAAAAAGGCAAATACTTAATAATTTGGTAAAATCTCTTTATAATTATCTGATTAAATGCATTGAAATATAGCTTGCACTGATTGCTGATAAATGTCCTGGACGGTCCCAGGAATAGCACTGTCCCTACACATCACATTGTATTGCTTTGTCACGTGTCAGAGAAAGTGCTGGCTGTTCTTTTCACAACAAACATTTTGCACCTTCAGCAATTTTACACAATAGGATTTTAGCAAGTGAATATGTAAGTTTCATAAAGTGATCTCGTCTTTATTTTTTTTTTCTGTTGTTTCCTGTCAGTTTTATGGAGCTTTTTCAAAAGAAAATTCTTTCAACAAGGGTTTAGAAATAGTCCAAAAGAACACATGACAGTTCTGTCTCTGTTTGCATGGGGTAAGTAATGCTGAATTTAGATGAACTGCATTGGATGTTAGAATGTATATGGAGGAAGCTCACTGGAGCCTGAGAACGGCAGCTTTGTTTGAAATAATCTTGCTTTTGAACATGTTCTTTCCTTAGTTATTAGATTAGATTGGATCAGATAGATTTTGTTGTCACTGGACAGTACGTAACATACATTATATGATAATGTTTTAATAAACACCCTTTGCTTTTTCATAAATAGTGACTTGCTTAATTCAGTATCCAAAAGAAACATGTTTAACAGAATTGCAATTATTTTGTCATCACAATAAGATGTTTTAAGAAGGATTTTTCAGTATTAGACAAACTGCTGCCAAGTTTTAGCTGATGTAGTGAACCTTGAATGGAGGATTTTTAGAAATAATATTCCAAATGCCAAGTGGGTGCTACAACTGATCATACAAAGTTATAGGTCTAGTTACAAAATCAAATAACCTTTAACCTGCCTGAAAACCCCTTACTCCACCCTGTGTGCATTGTGGTGGGTTAAATTAACTGCAAGTCATGTATTTTAACCTGTTCATCCTAGACCCTAAATCCCTGATTTGCTTGAACGAGTCCTTTTCAAGCCAACACTGAGGTCAAGTCTGGCACTTGAGGTAGTGAATGGAGTAACACAAAGGTCAACTTTACACCCAGTCAATTGTAATCATTTTGTAAATGATATTAGAAGTGGTATTAGAAGTACATTGTCCAGATACTTTGTATGTGCTGATGATACATTACGCAAGAATCAGATTTGCACATCTTCTCGTTGTAAAATGATTTAGATGCAATGGAAGATTAGGTAGAAGAGATTCAGTATGGATAAAAATGAACAAAATACAAAATAAATAAATGTAAGCTTCTGCACAATTAATGTGAGTCTTACAGTAGTGTTCTGCAACTCTTATTTCACTAATAGTGCTTCCATATAGCCATATAAGTAATTCAGTGCTGGACTTTGGCATCATTATCATTCATATAGCACTGACATCTCCTGCAGAAGAGCTTACTCATTCACTTCAGTCCCTGCCCTGAGGAGCTTACAATCTAGTTTCCCTATTCAGCCAGACTATGGCCAAAGTAGTCAGGCTTCAAATAACCTAGTATGTTTATGGATTATGTCTTTGGATTACTTGCAAAATTTTGCAGCCATCTTTGCCGTTTGAATCCTGGTAATTATGGCAAACAAAATGCCGAGGAAGGCAAATAAAGAAATATTTATACAAATATGACATTCCAACATCCAAATCAAAAATACCACTGCAGGGGTATTAACTAGGTGGTACCGGCACCATAAAAAAAATGTGATTTCTCTTGCGCTAAGTCGTCAAAAAAAACCTTTTCAACTTTTATAAATTTTCCATGTTAGTTAAATGGCAAGAAAATGGTAGTGGTTTTCTCCAGATGTTTAATTATCAAAGCAAATTGTAGTCCAGTTGGAGTGAGTATAAAATTACTGTGTCTGTTTCCATGAAGGTAATAGTGTGATAGGTAAATGTGTTAGGGAACATGCCCATCCCAGTTATTTCATTATAGGTATTATACAGGTGTGAATCATTGCTATGTGGCTTGTATGCTGAAAGTGCTTTTAAGATTTCATTGCTCTTGTATTGAGTGTCCCTCACCTCTGAATGTAGTTGCCAGATGGTGATGATGATGATGGTCAAGGTGTTATTATATGTGTCCGGTGCTTGGATACAAAATGGTTCCTGTGGCTAATGTGCTAACTGTGAAACAAGAACCAATTATCAGGTTTCAATGTTGCAGACAAGTTTCTTCTAGATCTGGAATAGCAATGCAGAGTTCTGCAGTAGTATTGATTGAAAGACAATGAGCTGGAAATATGGAGAGAATTTAAAGAAAATCTGTATGCAAGGCTAAAGCTGATCTCCATCCACAACATGCTAGTAATTTGATAACGTTATAAAACAGTAGAATCAGGAACCAACTAATGCCAGAAACACCGACTGTTTGTTTTATCTGTTTTTTTTTTTGGGTACACCCACATTAAAAAGAGTGAAGGATATTTTTTGGTTGGTATGAGCAGTTATTTGATATTTTTTATTTTATTATTTATACTGTGTGCCATTATCTTCATACTAATTCAGGTATTGGGCTCTTGAACAGTGAACTGCAAATGCTGGAGGAATTACGAGAGCTCCAGAGTCCTGGAAGGCAAAGAACAAATGTGCAAAGCCTTGGGAACAAGAAATCCATAAACAAAACTCAAGTTATTGGTAATTATGCACAACGAGAGCGAAAGATTGCAAATAAATGTAGACATTCAGATGTCTAGATTTCAAGGACTTTTGTTGACATAGATATTTTCATTCACGGTGTAATCTAAGCATTGTGGGAAAAAGTAGTATCTTGGCCAGGAATGGAGGGGACTGATTATACTAGGGACAGAGTGTATCCGTAATAAGACTAGCTAGTTTTTTTTTTTAGGATTCAAGTACGGCTGAGCACATCCCTTTTAGACTGTGTGCTTACAAGGTGCTTGTTCTTGCCTTTTCAGTCCCAGAAGTAAACTACTTCATGAACCCAAGATTCCTGATTTATGTTAGCTGCGCTCTTTCGATCTGGGTAAGAATTTAAGCTTACAATATTTAACAGTTGTATAAAGATTACGCAGCAGGTTTAATCCAGGGCAGGGGTCGGCCACCTTTACTCTTTATTAAAAGAGCTGTTTTGCCCCCTCTTCCATTAAAGAAAAATAGTCTGTAGCCACAAAATATCAATGTTGTAAGAAAGATTGATGCTGCAAATTATGCCACCACATATGTGAAGATACCATAGCCAGACAAGATTAGTGGATCCTACACCTTCACCACAGCCAATGTTGATATTGCGTACTGCATGGCTTCTACATTGGAGAAACTAGCCAAAGACTTCACATGAGGATTAACCTGCATAGGTAATCCATTCACCCTCCTAAGAATGAGGAATCCTGCACCCCAGTTGGAATCCATTTTAACCTAAACAATCACTCAATTAAAATTATAAAAATCAAAATACTCAAAGGAAACTTTAAAAACACACACGAAAGAAAAAAATGTTGAACTCAAAATGATAATACATTTTAATACCAAAAATACAGGACTCAATGTGGATCTTGGATTTCTATCTCAATATCATAACTCTATATAATGATAAATTATGTTCTGTTTGTTTTCAAACTGTGATTGTCTCTAAATCACAGAATTCCATCACTGCTCCCCCACTTGTCAGCTCTAACCTACTCCTAGCAGTATTTATGACACCTGATTGTGTTATGCTCCAATAGTTTGTTTATTTTAGTATAATGCCAGTTTGCCTGGTTTATAGCTTTATAACTCACTTCTAATTTCTAAATTCAGTATTGCTTAAGACTTGAGAAAGGGAGGACAGAACTCTTGAAAGCTTGTCTATCTAAACTGACTGTTAGTCCAATGAAAAAGGTATCACCAAGTAATGCAATACTGATTAGTTTTTTGAATAAAACATATATATTTATATGCCTGGCAAAATTAAAATCGGGCTGAAAAAAGCACCTGGATAGCTTTATGTCGCAGTACAGCCACACTAACAGGCAGTGGGAGCAGAAGCACTAGTGACAGCAAGACAGATGACCGGTAGGAATGCTTTATTAAGCGCTAGGCTGCACATGATTCAACCCCTTCCCTAATAGTTGCAATCAGATCAGAGCCACAACAAGGAGGCTGAAGAGCTGTGAGTTGCCAACCCCTGAGCTATAGAATATTTGACATGTTTCAACAACTATCACTGGGAGATACAAATTACAAAAATATACATATGTCACTTTCTGTGTAAGTATATCAGACCAAAGACTGACATTCCTATAGAAAAAGCACACAACTATCACAAGACTCTAAGGGAACTTTTTGTTCCCTTTTTCATCCTTTGTGTGATACTTACCTGTCATCTCTAGACTTTCCTGCTTTGTGGTGGCAGGTGGCAGTGTAGGAAAGAGGTGATAATGATGCATGTGTACATATTTGACATGATGACTCACTTGGGAGGGCAAAGGGCTGCCAACACAGGGTACTGCTTTGGGGGGCCTTGCCAGATCAGTAAACCAGAGGTACCCATCCAGACAATATGTAGGCTTCTAAGTGCCAAACCAAAAAAAAACCAATGAATGACTTTGTCAGCACTAAGCACTTGTTAGTTTACAGTGTAAATTGTGGAGTAGAAATATTTTAAAGGGTCCCGTTTTCTCAGTTTGTGGGGGGCCCATGATCTCTAATGGCAGCCCTGTATGCTACTGACTAGAATGTCAGAACTGCTATGTAAAGACTGCTAAAATTAACATGGTGCCTGATAGACCCTGGAGACAGAGATAATACTATATGTACATACTGAGGATTCTACGCCTCTAAAGGGAACCATAGAAAGATTAAATTAATCAGTATTTAGTTTTAGTCTTCTTTCCACCTAGACTACTAGTGGTGAAAGTTCCGTTTGTACATGCAGATAAAAGCATATCAGGACTTCAAATTGGATATACAAGGTATATCAGTTAGGTTGCAAGAGTAGCTGGTATCATAACCATAGGGCATAGCGGGTTTTCTATTCCAGTGCTTACAGACCTACTCCACAGTATTGCATGTAGGGAAAGGAGACCCTGGAGTGAGTCCTATGGGAACTACACATGCATTGCACTGCCAATTCAAATAACAATATAGCATCATAATATACTGTATCAGCGCTATATAAATGAATAAATACAATGGATGTCAGTAACCGCACATAAATGGCAACTCTTCAAGTACATCAATGACACAGACTCATAAACAACTAGCAGATGGAGGGAATTGTTACACGATTCTCTGGGGCCATTTCTCCCATCGAGCAATATGTTCTGGTGCTCTTGGCTATACATCCAAATTAAGGGGGAATAGGGATTGTTTAGGCCGTATACCACTTTGCATTTATTATTTGATTATCTACAAGGAAGCAAACAATAGGTTAGCCTTGGGAAATCACTGAATAAAGAATTAGATTCCGAAGCTTAATATCGCCTTTGTTGTTTTATTTCTTTGTTAGGGGGATCGCATGTGGCATTTTGCCATTTCTGTCTTCCTGATCGAATTATACGGACATGACTTGCTTCTGACTGCTGTTTTTGGTTTAGTAATAGCCAGCTCTGTACTAGTGTTTGGAGCTTTCATTGGTGATTGGATTGATAGGAAACCAAGGAATAAAGGTAATGTTACAGGCAGTATAACTGTATAACCAGTTGACATTCTAGATGCCTGACAGGTTAATGTAATACATAAAGTAAATGAGATCTGGCACAACCATAAAGCTATAATGTTGGAAGACGTTACACATGTTTTTACTAATAGACATTAATATTTCTCTTCTGACATATCAACTTTATTAATCTGTTTAGTCGGCCAAGCATTTTGTTTTGTAAGTAAATAGTTGTTGCTTTGTGTTCCACATAGAAACAAGTAACCAGAGGCCAGCTTCAATGTACCTGACTCATATAAGGGGGATATTTATCAAGGTCATTTCGACCTTTTCACCACTACTCATTCTTATTTGGTGTTTTTTTGCTGCATTATCACTTTTATTTTCTCATTTTCAGAAGTATCTCAATAGGGAATAATGAGTTTTCGCCCCCCTTAACCTGGTGATATTGATATGTTCCCCCTGTTTAGCAGTATATTGATATCGATATATATACCAGTCGAATTTCAATTCGATTTGGATTTAAAAACCCCACCATAGTTCCCAAACTGAAAGTCATAGCATTTAGGAATGTTAAAAGGCATTTTTTTCAGGCTTCTCAGTAGTAAATACAAGTTCTGTAAATGTTACCATAATTTGGGGCTACAACTGCAATTTAGCTAGTGCTGTAACTCGGCTATGATGATGTCTTGTTATAATATAGGGTTTGAACTGTAAGTCTGGTAAATGTGTTTTATGTGATGACAATGTACAATGTTTATAACCACAGCTTTATAGTATGTGATAAACAAAGCCATTATCAAAGTTTGAATTGTCCCGTAAAGGTGTGAATTCGCCACTTCCTCATAATTAGGTATTCAGCAAACTCTGCGATGTGGTGAATTCACCAGATAACGATGGTAGCGCACTACACAATAGACGACTACTGTTGCAGTGATGACTTTACTATTGGAATTTGCTGTTTAGTGAATAAGGAGTAGAGAATCAGGGCGTGGCCATCCAAAGTGATGCAAATTTGATAAATGACTCCAGAGTTTACTCTAAGAAGACATTAACAGGATTACTATTACTAAACTTGTATTGATATGTATGTTAAGTGAGAAAAGAGAAAAAATGGAATGTAAGTCTAATACATCTGTCGTTGCTGTAATTAGGACTTCTACTGAAACACTATTCAGTAGACTATTGTTTGGCATGCCATTTTTATAGAATAACTGATAAAAAATTTTCTTTGTGCTTCTCTTTGCAGTCGCTCACGCTTCACTATTCATTCAGAGTTCATCGGTTACTGCCTGCTGTATAGTCTTCATGTTGGTTTTCTCCTATAAGATGGAGATAGAGCAGATATGGCATGGCTGGCTGACAGTAAGCTTCTATTGGGATTTCTACATTTCATACAAACTTAGTGATATTCCATGTTTATTTACAGAAAAAAAAACATGAAAATAAACATATCAACAGGGCTTTTGCCTTAAACCAATGTACACTGTTTAGTAAAGTGAATTACTACAGAAAAAAATGGTTTACTATATTTTGTGTATGTACAGTATGTACTGTATATTTTTCATTTATAAAGAGCCACACAGTGCTGTTCAATCCTACAATACGGTTATAATACAGACATGGAAAAGTGCTTAACAAAGAACAAGTGAAGTAAATTACAAGCATATAATAAAGAAAATACATCGCTCTAAGTGCCAGGCCATGACTGAAACAAGAGTATGGAGGTCCCTGACCCACAGAGCTTACAATCTAAATAGGAGGAAGACTTACATAAACAGATAGGAGGGCAACAAGTGCAGTAGCATAAAGTGACAGTTCATGTGGCTATAGGTGCCAATTAAATATTAAAATTAAAAAAATATATACAGTAAACAGTCCTTTGCCACTTGGTCAAGACACCAAACACTGTTAGCTAGGATTTGTGACAGCTCTATCGGATACTTAGGTAGGTGACTACACTCCCTGAATGTAACTTGCCCTCCAGGTTATTAGCTAGGCCTGATTTAGTCCCCAATACTTCTGACTGCCCCATGCTGCCCTGATCTCTGGAATTCTATACTGCTCTACCTCCGCCAAGAACAATCCCTCAGTACTTTCAAAACTAAACTAAAATTTTACCTCTTGGAGTAACTATTTATTCTTATGATACTTTTAGGATAATGACCTAGCACTCTATGTTACAGTTCTTATTTTACCCAGCTATCTGTGTATGTGATTCTCCCCCCCATTGTAATCGCTGTGGGGCAAGGACCTCCGTCCTCTTTCTTAAATCACTTCCTGGCACTTAGAGTGATGTATCTTCATGATGATTAAAGGGATGCTTCTGCAGTGAATGTACCTGGTGGTTCCACTGAAGACAGAAGTGCTGAAGCATGCAGATCTCTGGATGGATTAGGTATAGATGGTGCTGGTAGCTACTCTGATGAGAAATGCCTAATGTCATATTCAATTGGGTTTTGCAAACTTGAAAAGATGCTGTAAGTATCCTTAATTACAATAAACAATTGTGGCGAAAAAGAACATCTATTCGGTTTATATTTTTATGCACTTTGCTCCAATGTACAAGTACCCTATGACCAGAGTATACATGGAGAGGGATGGAAGTTACATGGTCTAAAATGCAGGAAGGGAACTCCTTGGCATTACACATGTATAGGATTAGCATCCAGACTTTTCAGCTACATGAACACAGGTCTGTGAATAGAGAAGACTATATAGAGAATGGTACTTGAAAAATACTACAAAAGTTGACATAGACATATCGCAATTATATAGTAATAGGAGATAGTTTAACACAGTTTAATTATTTTTTCATTCAACAGGTGTTCTGTTATGCATTGGTGATTATTCTAGCAAATATTGCAAACCTTGCAAGCACAGCACTAAAAATAGCTATCCAAAAAGATTGGATTGTAGTCATCACAGGAGAAAACAGAAGTCAGCTAGCTGGTAAGATGTTTTTTTCTGTCAGATACAGTTGCACAATATGAACATTAAAATCAGTGTTTTATAAAAAGCTTTTTCTTTCTCTTCTTTCTGCTAAGTAAATTACATTTTGAATTGTGTGCACAGATCAAAGGGCATACAACGTAGATGGTCCTGCTTGGTAAGCAGGTGGATGGATGCGCTGGTAATATAGAAATTATATTACTATAC
>WMED01030863.1:0-10030 GCA_019650415.1 Pipa parva | reverse complement strand
GAATTGTTTTTTATATACAGTCTTGTGGAAGCTCTCTATTTATCCCAATGGAAAGCAACCAGTGAGGGCAAAGCTGTCTTACAATTGGCCTCCACCAGTAAATCATTACATTTAACATTTTCTGGATAGATCCACTTTTTAAGTGGATTTGTAAATCCGAGGAATGCTGTTAAAATAAATACAAAAGGGCATTTCAAAGACAATAAAGATTTAGACATTCATAAAGTAGCACAAAAATAAAAACCTTAAGCAACTATTTGGATGTCCCACTGGGCACGGTTTGTTTAATTATCAGCATATGGAGGTTAACCTAGTCCACCCAGCCCCTGCCTAAAGCAGGTCATTTTAAAAGCTCTTTGCAGAGGATTCTGGCAAGGAAAACAAGCAGTCACTTTAAAAAAGTGGGAGAAGAATGCACAAAAGAATCCATAGATCTAAACGAACCAAACGTGGAGTTTCATGAGAGCAATTTTTTTTTTTTTTTTATTTGATCAGGAAAGAAAATTTGGGTCATATTTAAAAGTTTAATATTTATAAATGGTGTATGTGGTTCCACTCTTACCAATTTCCACACCTTAAAAACACCTTACTTGTAGTGAAGTATGATGTCATTAGTATTATACTGTGTTGTTTTTTTTTTTTTTTTTTTAGTAGCAGGGACTGGGCATATGGGCATCTTGTTAAATAGAAAAAGAAATACAGATTGTAAAATTTAGGGAATTACTGATCAAAATAACCAGCTTGAGCAAAAGTGGCCCAAATGAAAGACTAGAAGAGCATAGGTAGATGCCTCAATCTTAATCCAACCTATGGCATAATTATTATCATTTGGAAATTGCAGTAGATAAATGTCATCCAACTGTGCTCTAACAACATAAAGCATATCCATGTGACTGAAGTGGCCATAACGACTTTAAACAGTTTGCAAATCTAATATACATTTACCGTAATAAATGAGTACAAAGTGATAATGATAAACTATAAGCAAGGAGCAAATTTTCTTAAAGCAAAAAACAAAAATGAGCCTAATTAAAAAAGCTCAGCTGAAAATCAGCCTGTGTGACCTCAGCCTTAAGTTACTGAAATACACATTGTTCCTGGGTGACTGTAAGTAAATTAAAATTCACAATGCATTGGTTTATTGCAATAAGTTGCATGTAGCAAAAGTAAATAACTATGCAGCCTTTGTTTTTCTTAGGTAAAGATGAGCAGTTCACCTTTTTAACCATTTATTTCCTTGTAACTTTTGTTATTATTTTAATGTGTCCCCAGTAACAAGGTAGCTCTAGTCATTAAACTCGAAAATCTCTAAGTTAAAGGTTATAATGACAGGTAAATTACAGAACTGGTTAAGTGATTTTTTTTTTTTTTAAATGAATAAAAGTAATTTTAAGCACATTTAAAGGACTTTCTTGTTTTTCAACAGCATTTAGGATACTTCCATATCCTTTAGAAAAGGGACATTTATTTTACCCATATCCCGGGTACACAGAAAATGCAGACAGGGAGTTATTGCCAGGTGAGTAAATATAAAGTTTTCAAATAGTTGTTTCAAGTAACTGATTCTTTAAAAATGTTAATTGGGGAAAATCGACTCTGCTATCCAATTGCAAAGCTATGAAACCAGGCAATGTATTGTTCAAAGAAAATGAAGTCAAAATGAAAATTGCTTTCATTCATCAGTTTCTTCCTTCGTTTTATTAAACTGCAATATGTTTAATTGATAAAGATAAATTGATGTATTTTGTGCCAGGATTCTAAAAAGACACAAAGTGTTATATTTCATAACTTTTATGAAATAAAGTCTAATCATGTAAAAATGCTAAACACTGGCAAAGTAAGCGGGTAATTCAGCAAGCAGCGAAGTGAGCTACGATGCGTTCGGCTCACTTCGCAAATGGTAGTATGCGCATGCTGATGTCCTGCGCGCGGACATCAGCATGCGCATTAAAGGGATTCCCGTCTCAGCGAGGCAACTCTTTTGGTCTCGCCAAGATGGGAATCCCTTTAATGCGAATGCTGATGTCCGCGCGCAGGACATCAGCATGCGCATACTACCATTTGCGAAGTGAGCTGAACGCATTGTAGCTCACTTCGCTGCTTGCTGAATTACCCCCTAAATCTTCAAACGACAATATACCAATCGGCCATAAAAAAAAAGAAAAAAAACACAAGTGAAGTAAATAAAATAAGTATCGCCTTACAATGGTTCCCTCCAGCAAATGGAATATATTAGACAGTTAATGAACAGTAGTTTTTGAAACTGATTTATTGGAATCAGGGATCACGAGCAAGCAAAAACGATCTCAGTGACTTTGAGAGAGGCCAGAATGTGATGGCTAAACTGGTTTGTCAGAGCTTCTTCAAATGGCAGGTTGTGGAGTGTTTTCAGTATGCAGTGGTAGCTACTAAAAGTGATCCAAGAAATGATAAACTGTAAATAGGTGACAGGGTCATGATCATCCAAGGCTCATTGATGTCAAGTCTAATGGAGGCCTCAACTTGCAGCTTAGAAGATTTAAGATATCTGCAGCTAATGTTTTGGTGTCAAATGCCACATCTTCAAAGGTCTCTTGGAATCTTTGCCTCTACAGGTCAGAGCTGTTTTAGCAGCTTGAGGGGAACTACACAATTGAAGTAAAAAAAAATTGTAGTGTGTGTACATTTATTTAAAAGAACAGCAAGGCACTTTAGTGCAAAATACAAGAACAAGATATTTTTACAGGCAGAGGTCAAGGTCGAAACGCGTTAGGGGGGTGCCATTAAGCTGTTTTTAATGGTTACAATATTGGATCCTGTTTTTATCTTTTGATGGAATAAAAGTTTTTGTTTTTACCTCATGGGAGTGCCGGAGTTTGGAAATTTTTGCGATTTATGAGAGGTCAAGGCATGCATCAAAAAGTCAGAATCATTAGGACAGACCAATAGTCCAAACCTAGTGATCCTAGTGATTGTTTTCTATAAAAGTTATCTTTCTTCTTTTTTCCTGCAATCATTTTATCACTGGGGTTACTGTTTCTTTGTATTTGTAAAAATGTACCATGCTTTCTTTTAGCTCAGTAGGGTGCGCAACATTAAATTATTATTCACTTGTTTTTAAATCAGATGTAAGAGAAAGAAAGAAAACTGATCAGTATAACCCATGGCAATATGTGCTGCTGAATATTTACAGAAAGTATCCCTTGGTAATAAAAGCATGCAAGTACTGTGTTAAAATCTGCAGATCCATTGCCAAATTTTACCTTCTTACTATGGAATGGCATGCTTCTAAAATCAACAGCTATTTTTCCTGTTGCCTCATTAAGATAGGGAAGTCCCCTCACACTGCACATTTGTCTACAATAAATAAACATTTTATTTCAGCAAAACAACTAAGAAAACAATATTGTGGAAAATAACAGTCTTGAATTTGTTCCCTTGACTGCAACAATCCTCAAGTTGTATGTTTCTGTTGCTGTTGTTTTCAGTCTTTATAACTGTGAACTGTCATCAATAATAGACACTACTGTTGGTTGCTGAACTGGGATTCATAGATAAGGAACTAACCTAGAAATAAAAAGTTACATAAAACAAAACTTGTATTGGTACAGTTGTGGATGGAGCGCCAGAACTGCTTCATGGTAAACGAGATAAAATTCACCACTATATATACCACTGCAAATGTAACAAACGGCTCTCTACAATGGAAAAAAAAAAAGGAATTGCTAGGAGTATGTTATATTCAATACATAGTCTCAGCAACCACATGCCTTTAATATTAATCTTTTTCCATCTTTAATATTGCATAAAAATAGCAGATTCCGCTTTTTTTTAAAGTCAAGGCAGATTAAATTATCCACAGAGGTGCCGAGGTAAATTCAGAGCCAAGAGCAAGTTAAAATGTAGCTACTGACAATGCAAATAGAGTGTCAATGTCTTTCTGATGCTTTAATGGTTTGTCTGGTGTCTTAGAGTTTCTACAGCATTGCCCCATTAATCCTGCCTGCAGTTCTGCCTGTGTGCCTCTGTCAAATCTGTGTCAAGGGGATCTTCAGTTTTTGTCTCCAGCAGAGAACAACTAGTTCAGCTTTTGCACAGCCATCACAGTGTATTCAGCCAAGCACAGCACTGGGTCCTGTTTGTACTGGGTCAGAGCAAAGTGTACATCCCAGGATAGAATCTTCACAATCTGTGATGCTCCAAGGGTGCTGTGTGTAATATGTGCTATGTGGAGTAAGTCTAGGTTAAGTTTCTGTGAAACAGCAGCCAGATCAATCTTAGCTCCTTGAGAAGCTTTCCAGTGCAGTGGTAACCCTGTTATAAAAAGTGGTTGTTATGATAATGAAGGTTTGTTTTACAGTGAGATTGATGCTGACTAAAATCAGAATGGAGAGTTAATTGACACCCAAATTTTACCATTACACCCATGCAAATTGTATGGACTTTGCCACAGAAGTCTCCAAATATTGTAGCCTCCAGGCAACCTTTCACTAATGTTCTCTAGCAGAAACGGCTGATCCACACAGCAGAGCTACAACAGTAACTGGCTACACAGCAGAACAAGACTTCTGAAACTGAAATTTTGAAGTAAAAGAATGAAAACGCAACAAATCAAAAACACCAGAAATGGAACTCTGAGGTTTATATAGACAAACACCTCTTGTGATTGGATGGCTGGAAGAGCCTTCAATAAGCTGTAAAATAAACCAACCAGCAAATTGGACAAGAGTCAGTAAGGTGTATCCCAAATATGCGAACAACGTATACAGAGACAAAAAGAAAAACTCCTCAGTGACAGATTTGTAAAATTACAGTCTGTGGACAGGGAGCTCAGGATTCAAATCCTAAGGGGGTTATTCACTAAAGTCCGAATTGTTGCATATAGGTGCAAATTCGCCAGATAAAGACAGTCACAATAGGCTGCTACTGTCGCAGTTGCGTCTTTATAAAGAGAATATTGTTGCAGTCGTGACTTTATTATGAGAAAATTGTCTCAACTTTACAAAGGGGAAATTGTAGCGTATATTCTACAGCACCTTAATGAATAACCATAAGACTGGTAAATTACAATGGAATGTTCCATTTGAGTTTATTCATGAAAGGGTGACTTTCCTTGCAGAAATGAATTTGCAATACATTGCTATAATTCGCCCATATTATAGCAAAGTTAGTTGTGCATATTCACTAAACTGTGGCAATGATGCAAATTGCCACTTATTTTTTTCTGAGTTTAGTCAGGTAAATAGTAGCAGAGGGGTATAGTAGCAAATTCAGCATGGATAAATATATTGCAGTAAAGTACTGTTATCTTTTCAAGGATCTGCTTCAGGAGGCAATATCGCTATAACTACTGTATTTCTATATTAATGACAGAATACTGGCAATAGGCATAAGAAAGGGTAATGGCACCATTTTGTTGTGTTTTTGTTTCAAGCACAGACAATCCCCCTAGCTTATGTTGGCACTTGCTTGCTAAATCTTCTAAGGGGATTATTGACTTAAGTCAGCAAACTCTGTGATGTGAATTTGCCAGCTAAGGACTGTCGCACACCACACAATAGACGGCTACTGATGCAGTCATGGCTTTACTATGGGAATATTGTCACAGTAGCAGGACATGGGGGATCCCCTCTATGGGGGATCTTCTGTTTAATGAATAAGGAGTAGAGAATCGGGACGTAGCCACCTGAATTGATGAGAATTCACTTTGACAGTCAAATTCTCACTTTAGTCAATAACCCCTTGAGTCTTTTGAGTGGAATGTCTCCATAATAGTAGCAGGAACCCCCAATTACCAATCTATGTATTAACCTCAGTATGGATTGGGCAAATTGTCATTTTATCACATAATGAATACCCGATGTGTTGTCAGATTCACCTCTAAAGATGCAATGTGTTCTGCACGCAGTAAAATAATAAATGTTAAGTTAACGTAAAATCCCTTGCAGTAGGGTTAATTAAACCGTTTAAAGGAAAAGTAAGGTTATAAATAAAAATGAGGCACCTAAAACGATACCTTACTCTAAGATGAAACATGGCAATGATAGCTTGAACTGTGCTTTCATTGCCATGTTCGGAGTCAGACTAGACTGCGCTTTCACAGGTACACTAGCTTACATGTCATCATGCTCGTTGCACTTCTTATTGACAATGGGAGGAGTGTTCTCATTGGGGGGGTGCATTGAGCCTTGTTATGCATATGCTATTTTGCACCACCTATTTGATAAGGGGGCAGAGCGTCATGGTGGCTCCTGTACCCATGAAAGCCCCGTCAAGTTTGCCTCCATACATTGCAATGTCAGAACAGTTCAAGCTGTCATTGCCATGCTTTATATTGGACTCTGGTATTGTTTTATCATATATACTCGTGTATAAGTCGAGAAATTTAAGTAAAAAAAATAATTTAAAATAGCACAGTTGACTTATACACAAGTAATACTAGTTTTGAAAGCAAGGGGGCAAGGGAGAGCAGACACACAGACCCAGAGCTCTGCAGGACTCCCAATATACTGATATAATAAAGGGGAAAAATTAAAATAAAACAAATTAATTTTACAGACACCCAGCATGCTTACTTGTCCTCCCTGTTAAGTAGCAACTCTTAAGCTACTATATTAAACAAACTTGTGGTTGAGCGATCCATGATGCCTCTGGGGGTTGGGCTCCATTAGGCATTCGGCTCCCAGCATGCTGTCTTAGACTTCTAACAGTGTGGCAGCTTCTATGGGATACGCATGTAGTTACAGCTGCTATCCTGAATCAAGCATTCAAATGTAAAATAGGAGGAGTTTAGTAACTCCCGGCATGCTGTCTTAGACTTCTAACAGTGTGACAGCTTCTATGGGATATGCATGTAGTTACAACTGCTATCCTGAATCAAGCATTCAAATGTAAAATAGGAGGAGTTTAGTAACTCTCGGCATGCTGAGAGTTACACAGATAAAGTTCAACACAACAGATAAAGTTTCCACATAAAGTCCCTGACAGAGAACCTCAGGAAAGACAGGGGGTCCTAGCATAGTGCACAGACAGAGCGGACACTATAAAATCAAACCCCAATTTTTACTTATCCATGGGTCAAAGCAAATTTCATAATTGTTGGTCCAAAAACTGTCCTCGACTTATACACGAGATTGACTTATACATGAGTATATATGCCTCATTTTTATTTATAACTTTAGTTCTCTTTTAATGAGTCACATATCATTAATCTTTATATCTATGTGCCAAATGCACCTGCAACCTTATTAAAATCATTCAGCTTGATACCCTATTGTATTGTACTTAGACTCCAAGATGAATGGAGTGAGGTTGACAGTATATGAATGGCTATTTGTTTGTTGTAAAATAGAAATATAGATTGCATGAGTGAGGATTCTCACTCCCTGCATTTGTTCAACTTTGTTCTAAAGCAAAGGATACTGGGTCACCTATTCTTTCACAATGAATAGAACATAGGACAGGGGAGTAATGATGATATTTCTGTTGCTAGAGACGCCTGCAAACAATTGTTATTCCCTCATAATCTTGTTATCCCCATCTGATTTCTGAATCTACATCCATAGTACACCTGCTTTATATATTTGGCACAAGAACTCTAATAATTTTACATTCCAAAATCATTTGACACTTTCATTTTACCTGTAGTTAGTCTGCCTTGGCTCAGGTTCAATAATATCAGAGCAACTATTTAAATATTTCACAGTTTTGTAAAAATACTAAAAATATGTAGAAATATTTCATTCTGCTAAATTATGTGAGTGGTATATGTAGGATGAAAATCTCAGATCAATATAGGCAGTATCCAGTGCTTAGAAGTACATCCAAGGAGCCTGTAGGCGCACATACGTTGGTGCCCTAATCCCTACCCATAATTAACCACAACCTATTCATACTACTCTTACATACTTTATATCCTTTCATGTATAAGTGTTTAACAAGTCAGAATTGTTTTATCCATTTTGATAGACAAAATGTACATACACAGTATAAGTCCATACTTAATTGTTTTATTTTATTTGTTTCTTAAACCTAGCATTCTCTTGGCCTTGAATTTATCACTGAAGTGAAAGGGAATTGTACTCTATTCCTGGCATGTTGAAATGTACTTCAGTTTTGATAGAAACTTACCTTTAACATTACCCTTAATTTAACCATCTTTCACCGGACCTCTGTAATATCAGAACGAGGCTCGGTGCATGCGCAGTATGAACATGAGGCAACCCGGAAATTGGTAAGCAAACTATTTAAGCTACTTGCTTTTACACTGAACCATGCCATGATTAAGCGCAAAGCCAGCGCGAAACGCGTAGGCATTGCGTGATTCTTTTAATTATGCCTAAGTGGTGAAATAAAGAACCCCTTTTACTGCAACGGTAGTGCCGGATTCATTTACTAGTTGAAATGCTCTATCAGCAAGGGCTTCTCACACAAACTAGGGACTATGTGTTAACAGGGGAAAAATTTCTAGAGGTCTAATAACCCATAGCAACCAATCAGCTGTTAGCGTTTGATGGTAGATGGAAACATGTCCCTGTCCCCAAGACTGCCTTGGTCTGGTACCACTCCCCAGGCCTCCCCCCAGCCTGGGACCTTCTTCCTGCTCTGTCTCCAGCACCCAGACAATCAGAATAAAGTAGGCTGGGCACCAGGAAAATGCCACCCCCCCTCCCCCAGTTGGGAGACTTGCAGCAAGCTTTAAAAGAACCCTACATATTTTTTTTTCAGTACCACTGGTAGTACATTGGAAGCCAATGAGCTTCACACTGATTATGTTGAATGTATTGCAGGCTGGAGATGCTGAAAGTAAAGGCCAGACAAATGTATAGTAGTGCTGTGATTTTTCTACTGTGAAAATGTAACACTCCTACTATTGTATCCATCTTCTTAAATGTGAGAGATGAACACTTACTGGAATCAGGTATAAGTCACTATTTTTTGGCAGGTACTAGAATATAGGAGGCAGTGCCAGTGTTGTCTCCTGCTAACATCTTGTATAGATGCAGATGGATCAAGAGTGCGAGCACTAGGTTCTACAGGGTTAAAAAGCACAGAGCTCCCAACTCTTAATCTAGGCCCTGCCAAAATGTATTTCAACAGGACTGTGGGAGACATAAGATAGGTTAGCTTAAAAGCACTAAACATTTAATATCTTTCCACTGTACTTTTATGCTTTAAGTGCCAGTCAATGGGGACATAAACCCTCCGGAACAATCTATTATGTCCATAGCACTAAAATATACCATTTTCTAACATAATCATTATTTTTTTATTTGACATTTTTAAGTTAAGAAAAGTCTTAATGCCTGCATATTTTCCATTTTCACTACTTTTTGGCTCTTGCTGTGGTAAGGGAGAAGAGGGCAAGTGGCCTAAGTCCCTAATTTACATGCTGGAAAGTTTCTCCAATAAGTTTCCTTTTAGGTTCCATGCCATCTTGCTTCCTAGGTGTCCACCTGTAGTGCTTAGAATTGAAGTGGCTTATTTGAACCTCTTTGTTCTAAGCCATTCTCCCTGCTCCTGCTTTTTTTTCCTTAATAAATAGCTTTAGCATCTGCAGTTTTCCTCACTGTAACCTGCAATTTTAAGGTTTCTGATTAGCAACTTATGGAGAGAAAGTATGTTCTGATAGAATATATGATGGGTGGCTCTCTCTTAAAATTCTCTAAATAACAACTATGGGGGTAATTCAGGAAAGTCCGAACTTACCTGGCGATCCTTCGATTCACTTTGCAGAGACTGGAACATGCTCCCTGCTCTCCTGCACGTGGAGATCAGCACTTTAAAGGTACTTCGGCTCGGCGAGGCCACTCGAGTGGTCGCGAGGTGAGCCGAAGTACCTTTAAAGAGTTCACTGATCTCAGCATGTTTGAGAGCAGGGAGGGCGTACCAGTCTCTGCGAAGTGAATCGAAGGATCACCAGGTAAGTTTGGACTTTCCTGAATTACCCCCTTTATCTTATAGAATAGATGAATGAAAATATCACACCATGTACAGTGCTGGCCAAAAGTATTAGCACCCCTGCAATTCTGTCAGATAATACTCAGTTTCT
>WMED01030862.1:0-10030 GCA_019650415.1 Pipa parva | reverse complement strand
CACTCTTATATCTCCTGCTCTAGAAAACATATCTGCTCCATACACTCCATTCTTAATTTCATTTTTTTAGATACTCTGTTCTAGAGCATTATCCTTTCTCCTCCATAAATCTTTTTCGCTCTCATGTAACCTGCTCTACAAAATAACATAACATGTCCAGTCCATACAATATTTTCTTTATTTCCTTCCTCAGATATTCTAGACTAGAGCATGTCTTGTCTCCTTTCTCTATCTTGAAGTCTAAACATTAGCCTTATTTGGTTATCCAACATGCTGTTCCCCCTTTGCTTTGGCCTATCTTCATGTATCCGTATACCCTGAAATTCTGTTTACTTTGTTTTAGTTTCCACCCAGTTCAATTTCTTTGCTTTTTTTAATGTTTTCTTTTATCATACATTATGTGTGTTAGCCCAATCACAGAATCAGAAAATTAATCAGTATACAAAAGGTATGTATACAAATCCAGGTTTATTGCATTGAACAAGAGACTCGGACACAATATCAAAGCATCTAACATTAAATTTGGTGATCTGCAGCAGAATAAACAAGTAGTTGTATTAGAACATGCATTACAGCACATTAGTAGCAAAATTCGGATATATTTGAAGTGCCTTAAATATGCATGTTCGTTTAACTGTCTTCTGCTAGGCATGCTGAATGAGGCTTGGTACCTGCAAACATTAAGGGGTTTATTCACTAAGGTCCAAATTCGACTGTCGAATTCGCAAACAGCGGATTCCCATAGCAAATCCGCGACAATTTCCCCATTGTAAAGTCATGACAATTTTTTAATGTTAAGATTGAGACTGCGACAATATTCTCATTATAAAGACGCGACTGTGACAGTAGCAGCCTATTGCGACTGTCTTTATTTGGCGAATTCCCACCTATCCGCAATAATTCGGACTTTAATGAATAACCCCCCCAAATCCAGTTCAGGAGGTTTATCCAATGGGACCATATTCATTTATGCATCTACTTAAGCACATTTACTCCATAGATTTATTAAACATGTGTTACAGATCACATGCACTTGGTGAAATAAAATTTCTGAATTTCACTTTTATTTTTTTTTAAAAAGAATCTTACTGGAAACAAAATGTTTTAAGCTAAAAATAGTTCTCTATCCCAGGACATTTCTTTTTTTGTAGCTGACATTTGATAAAGTGTAGGTACAGAAGTCAGTCTAATGTCCACATGCCCAAGGCTACTTCAAATGTCAACACCGTAATGTTTCTCAACTGAACGATTTCTCATAGGGGAGAAATGATTTACAGATGTAAAATAAAACTGACAGATGCAAATCCAAAGTGGGAATCTTACAGAAAATATAATATAGTTAGTCTGTGCATTATTTCTCTGTTATTAAATGAAGGATATGTTGTTTCGTGAAGTCTGCTTGCTGAAAAACTTATGTATATTTAGAACTGTATATGTACAGTTATAATACAGACATGGGAAACAAGTGAATTAAATTACAATTATAAACTCAACCCATGGGCATCCGCATCCACCCTCCCCCCTGGAAGGCCACAAGACCACAGTTTTGTAGGGGATGAGGAATGCATTGGGATTAATCCTGGTCTCTGACCTGCCCTGGCAGGAGATCTTATTTGGTCCTGATGCGCCACATCACCGTGATGTCATGAGGTCACATAGTCGCCCCATTATAAATATTTCTGTGGATGCCCATGACTCAACCAATAAATCTCCCACCATAAGCAGTTCTTTATCTTGACTGTCCTTATGGTAAAGAAACTCCTTTCATTGATCATGGTCAATTCTTCTTTTCTAGTAGTTCGCACACAGTGAGAGCATGCACATAAATGTTGTTGTAACAGTTATTCCATTAAAGCCCTTTTCGGCAATGCTGCAATGAAGTAGTGGTTAGTTGTAATGATTGGTTACTAAATTCCAAGACTTGAATGCTCTTTAAGTTCACCCATCACCTGCATATTGGTAAAACCTGCCACTTCTTTAGATCTTTGAGAGATGGCGCTGACAGTAAATAATTTCTTTAAAAAGTAGTCAGTGGTCTGGCTCATGGTAGTCGAGACCCTCTCAATTAACCACCACTCATTGCAGTCTAGACCTGTGCAATAACTAACAGGTACACATTTTTCCATCTCTACTGAAAATGAGTGTTTTAGAAATGTACCCACAGCCCATATGCATTAGCACTCATGGTCAGGATTTCCTCCCAGGAGCACAGGTGAATCATTTAGCGTATACTCCAGTCGTAGACAGATCCGTCTATGCTACTGATTTATTTATCTGTGTTCCTGAAAGGATGTGCTCTAAATGTGCGCTGTTAGGGGATAATCTACATAATACTGACATGCTGAATTGTCAATTTCTCCTAGTGTAGTATGAGACAGAAATTGTGCAGTATGCTGCAAATTTCTCGTCTAGGACAATTTCCTTTTTCCCTGGAAAACAAATAATTCTCCAACAGGGTCAACAGAGATCTACTAACACAACACAACCATATTCTATACATATATATTTCCTAATTCTACCTCCCCTATACTAGTGAACCTTAACTGCCGATTAGTTGTTATGGATACTATCAACCCATTACATTACCACTATGATCTGGCGAAGCCAAACCAGCACATTCGGAGCAGTATGCCTCAATGAATTTGCCACTTTAACATTCCAATGCTTAACCAAAAAAACAAAACAGCACAGCGCTAAAAATAAAAGTCAGTGTCCTCAGAAAATGTTTTCTTTTTGTGAATAAATTGCAGCTCTTCTTCCAAATATGGAGTATTCTCCAACTCCAATAAAACAAACGAACGAAACAACCTGTGCAAAAAAGCACTATATAGTGCCGTATCAATGGTATATAGGATATATTCAAGGAAGAACTAAACGTCCCAGAATAGTATGACTCTGTAATGTGCCAAATCGAAAAGAAACACCACCAAATCACTCATATAGTGGGTCCATAACTGTGAATCAACATAGGTTTGTGCTAATTGCTCACCAGATCACGTAAATATATTAGCATATCAAATAAATGATTCCCTCAGAGTAGACTTCACACATGAAGAGTTAAAGGCATCTTTGAAGTCTACACAGGTTGTTTCATACATTCCAATGCTTTGTCAATACGTGAAAGTCATGCATATATGCGCAAAGAGATGTGATGCATAAGTTTGCAACCATCGAAAAGTTTAAAATTCACGACATTGCAACGTTTACAGTATATGGCAAATGAATGCAAATTCAGACCCTTACACAGCTATCCAGACTTTGATCAATAAACCCCTGTGTGTTTAGGGGTGAGGGAGCCTGGGGAAGATGAATATATTTACCGATGTACAGTATATGTCTTTTGTTCCCTGACACCTCCTCCTTCATCCTGCAGATTCTAGCATCATGTTCCATCTATGGTTCTGCCTCCTCTCCTTCATCAGCAATGCGAGCATGAGCAGAAGAGGTATTAGGTCCCAATAAGGCTACTGATCATGTGTAAACAGTGGAGACGAGAGAAAAGAGGAGGCTCTGGTGGATCACAATGCTGGAAAATGCAGGGTGAAAATTATCTGGAGCAAGAAGTAGAAGGCAGTGAGGGACAAAGACAAAGGCAAAGTATTTGTCTAGACTACCCAAGCTCCCCCACCCATAGCACATTAGTTCTTCTATAACAGATCAAGGACAAAATCATATTTCCACTGATCTGGACTTTTTTCTTTGTGACTCATGCGTACTCCTGGGGCGAAGTTTATTAAATGCGGAATTTTTACTGCACAATCGGAATTTTTATCGCACGTGCGGAATTTTGATCAATTTCCGATCGCGCGTGCGGAATTTCGATTGATTTCCGTTCGTGCGGGGGGAAAAATTCCTATTGTGCGGAAAAATTTCCATACATGCGGAAAAAATTCCGCACGTGCGATCGGAATTTAAATTTCGCCCTTTATAAATTTCGCCCCTGTAGTGATATACTGTGGTTCGCGTCTAAGTAAAGTAAGCAGTTTTACCCAACTCTAGCTCTGTCGTGGAGACTGCCGTTTGTCAAACATGTCATGAAAATTTTGCCCTATTTTTAGAAACTGTCAGTAAATTTACTGATGATTTCTGACCCTGATTACCAGGTAAATGTCATTGACAACCAATCTGTGCATGTGCTGGCTGTGCTGTTTCAGTGAAACTGGAAAGTGGGTGTGTACATTTGTGCTGTATACATCACAGAGTACTACGATCGGGAGTTTTCCTTGCATCAAGCTGAACGCAGGATTCTTAGGATGGTGAAACTACAGAAGAAAAATCCAAGATTATTACATGTTAAATCATAGATTATTACTATAGCTCTCTTTTAATGCTCCGTAACTTATAAGTGCCTTTTTTTTTCCCTCACCAATCCTGAACATTCTATTGGCTATCCTAGTCACAATCAGCAATGCCAAATATGCCGTTGCTTTATAAAATAGAATTACAAAAACATAACGTTTTATGTTCCTGAAGTAAAATATGGGATTGTCAGCAGCAGTGGAGAATTCAATTAGTGAGCACTACCATGGTGCAGTGATTGAGCCCCAGTGTTTGCTGGTACTTTCAGCATTCCGTTGATCAGCTCTCTGTTCACTCCAATCCCTTGTATTCCAGAATCTTCAGCTTCAAATGCTCCTGTAAGTTACAGTTTTACTATTTGTGCTCTATGTTTTACTGTAAAGTACAGTTTCGCTGTTCCTGCAAGTTACAGTTCCACTGTTCCTGATCGGTGTTCTCCTATAAGTTATAATTCAACTGTCCCTGCTCCATGTGCTCCTGTGAGTTACAGTTCCACCGTCTCCATCATCTGCCCAGCTACTAACAGTAGGAGGGAGGGTTAACACTCAGCATCAGCCCTACTGTGGAAAGAGAATTCACGTCAAAGTATTCTTTGTGGGTTCCACTGGTGTACTTTGTGCCTCAGACCCTTCAAAATATTGGTGTCATAGTAACACTATGTAAGCATACAGGGCCACCATTAAAAATCATGGGGCTCCTACCACCTGACAAATGGGGTCCCCTCAGCACATTTATAGACCATAGTTATACTGCAATCTGTCTACTTACACTCATCACTACCAAGTAAGCCATAATCTTCATTTCTTATTCGTTACAAATGTGCATTTGACTTTCTAGCTGGCTCCCCTGGTTTGCCAAGCTCATGCCCCAACCCCTACAAACATACAAACCCCTTTTAAACTCTTTAATGGAATTACCAATAACAACTTCTTCAGGCAGAGAGTTCCATAACCTCACTGTTCTTACAGTAAAAAATCCCCTTCTATGTAGATGCAGAAACTTTCTTTCCTCTAAACGTAGAGGATGCCCCCTTGTTATACTTACAGTTCTTGGTATAAATAGATTGTGAGACAGATCTTTGTACTGACCTCTAATATATTTATACATAGTTATTAGGTCACCCCTTAATATTCTTTTATCTAGACTAAACAAGGCCAGTTTTGATAATCTTTCATGTTACTGTTTATTGTTCATTCCTTTAATTACTCTAGTAGCCACCCTTGAACCTTCTCAAGCTCAACTACATCTTTCTTGTACACTGGTGCCCAAAACTGCACACAGTATTCCATGTGTGGTCTGCCCAGTGCTTTGTAAAGTGGTATAATTATGTTATCATGTGTATCTTTGTCTCCTGTGATGCACCCCATGATCCTATTAGCTTTGACAGATGCAGCTTGGCACTGGTTGGTACAGTTAAGTTTATTGTCTACTAGAATTCCCAAATCCTTTTCTGTCTGTTTTGCCCAGTGTTTTCCCATTTAGAAAATAATCTAGACATGCATTTTCCCTCCCCATATGCGTAACCTTACATTTATCAGTGTTAAACCCCATTTGCCACTTTCCTGCCTAAGTCTGCAATGTATCTAGAATCATCTGTAATAAAGTACTCTCCTCCTCTGTATTAACTACTTTACACGTTTAGTATCATCTGCAAAAATTTAATTTTCATTTACAATGAAATCCCTCAGTAAGGTCATTTATAAATATATTGATGAGAAGAGGGCCCAAAACTGATCCCTGGGGAACCCCACTATTAACAGTAACCAAGTGTGAGGATGTACCATTAATAACTACCCACTGTTTCCTACCACCGAGTCCACTTATACATTATTTTCCCCCAGTCCAAGCATCCTCATTTTATGTGGCACATTATCAAATGCTTTAATATGTTAGGACATGATTTATGTGGATTTGTGGATACTTGTTGTACCTACTTGTCTACCACTAGGTGGCACTCCTCACCTTTTTCCTATATCAATCTTAGGAACAGAATGGGAGACACATTTTGCCCTAGTTTATAAATAACAATAGATTATTTTGTAAATGTAGCATTTATTCATGATGTGACAGATCATGTTTGGTAGGAGTTAGATTGATAAAACATTTCTTTTTTTACAGCTAAATTATTGATTTATAAATACATTTATTTACAAAACAAAAAAATTAATAAATAAAACGTATTTACAGGTACAAATATATCCTGATAGAGAACGGTTTTCCCTTGAAATCATTTTTTGGATTTTTTTTTCTCCCCTCCCCACCCCCGGACTAATCCAAGATGGGTTTAATATGGCTGTCCTTTCTTATATAACAGCCTAAAGTCAATCATAGAGTAAGATAACGGTAACATGCATAGACTGGGCTGGCATTGCAAATCTGCCTGGTGAATCCCACGTTATCAGGAAAGAGGTTATCGAGAGCGTTAAATAAAATCATTTATATTCATCAAGTTTCCATTTACACATCATTTCATATCTATTTACATATATACACAAACACGCACGGGTCTATGCACATTACTCCAGTTCTTCCCTTAGTAAGAGGTTTGTGTCCTTGTTCTACTGACAGCACTTGGAACAGTCCACGCCATTGTTTTACTGTGCAAAGTATGTGATGTCATCATAGTGTTACAACATAAGTCAACTCCCCTAGGTTCCTTCCTTAACTGTAATTCCATGCCGCCACACACTCTTGTGTTCTCTCGAGGTAACAGTCTGACATCACTGAGCTCCCTTGGCTCATGATAAAGTGCCCGTGCTGTGTCAAAGGATTATGAATTCCAGCTAATTCATCAGTGAGCTTCTACACGAAATGAGAGCAGTTTCTCTGAGTGCAGGCTGTTGAGCGTGCGCAAGTCTGGGAGGCGCAAAAGAAGTTTTGTGAATCGGGAGGTGTCGTTTGGACTGTTCTTAAGGATGAGAGCACGTATTGCACGGATGAGGGTCTCCTGAAGCTGTTCCACTAACGATGCATTCTCCATCCCAGAGCGGTCTGTCAGACAAATAAACACAATCTGTTAGACTCCAAAAGAACATTAAAAGGCCTTAAAATGTTTTTTTAAATGATAGCGAAACACACAGCAGCATACAATTTAAATCATGCACTTTATTCAATCGTATCTGCTGAACCCCAAAACAAACATCTGCACCACACACCACACACACACACACCCATAATTTTAATGCTGCAATATGTTTATTCCAGTATATGCATTTACCTGCTGACACAAGCACAAGCGCTGTAAATATCCCCAGCTCCTCTTGGGTAAGATTGAGAGATGCTAGCTTTTCACTGAAGTCAAACATAGAGCTGAGAAGTTCACCCATTCCCATAGCCTGTAGTTCAGGGAGAGAGTACGTTTCCCCGCTAAGAAACCGCAAGGAACGTTCCCGAGCATCAAACAATGAGGCAAAGCGAACCATCAGCACCTGCAACAAAACAAAACAATGAGAAATCAGGCACTGGTCCCTAAAATAGAGATACTAGAGAGAGAGAGAAAGGGAGGAGACATGTCTGAAATGGAGCACAATTAAACAGCCCTTAATTGCACAGGATGAACAAATACATGAGCCACAAACTCACCTCAAATGTACCAGCCTTGAGCAGTGTGACTTGGTCGTTCTGAGTGAGATCTCGAAATCCGGGGATGTGACGAGCAAATTCTACCACTTCCCGAACCGCTGGCGTGAAACTGAGAGAGAAGTCCTCCCACACTTCCTGGACCGAGCGAAGTGGACTTCCCCGGCGTAGAGTATTCATGGGACAAGCCTGGAGAGAAGGATGCCAATGATTAGCGACATATTGTATAACACAAGGCTGGGTAACACTACAAGCTAAATATAGAAATGCAGTGTTGCCGTCTTTCCATCATTAATGAGTCACCAAGTAGTTGAACACTAACTATAAACAGCACCACACACTATTAACCTGAAGGTGAGCACAATGTACTGCCTGATATAATACCCCAGTAGTGAGCTAGAGACAGGCAGGATTATGGGAGTATGCAGTACATGGCACTAATGCACTGCTGTGCTTCCTTACATTCATATGAACAAGTTACTAACCTATGTATTTAAGGGGAACAGAAACAACTTGTAAATGGCATTAGCCTCATAAAATGCAGCACTGTAACAAACCTTACTTTACACAAGGAGGCCCATCCTTCCTGCACAATGACCTCCCACCTTATGTTAAGATCCACGTTAGGCTTCTGCATAAACACATTCTACACGCTGGGTATAAGAAATGCTTAACCAAAACAAAAATTTCCCTTATACTCTATGATCTTTTTAGAGCTCCAACTCCTTCCTATTTTGCCTGCTTTATTTAGCAGAACCAGTGCCATCTTCTCTGAAATGCATGATGGGAATTTCTGCATCCCCACAGTGGGTGGAATAATTATTGATCCTCCCATTTAAATGAGCTTTGGGGCTGAGATTCACCCTTTATGCTAACAGTTTCCTTTAAAGTACTTGTGTAACTTGAATGCATCCCCTTGCATTTATTTCTTAGCCCAATACTGTTTTGTCCACTCTAAAACCAATTGTGTGCAATGCTATAAGCAAATTTGTATCAGTTACAGCATGATGTAAAATCCAGCTGACATACAAAGCACAACGGGATGGGTGCATGTCGCAAAATAATACAGCTAAGAGCACTAGCGTGCTTACCAGGAAAAGGTTCTGGTTGTTATGGAATTCCCCATTGTCATGTGACCAGCACTGTGGTGGTGGGTTTCCAGAATGATTTTCCCAGGATTCTGTCTTTTTGCACACTTTCTCATTGGCATATACAAATATCTGTCTGTGAGCCTTAGTCACTTGGCCAATAACATCATCGGTGTGGTCCGGGCTTGGGGATCGAGGGGGCGTCAGTTGCTGAGGGTACTGTGTGTAGGCGTCGGGGAGGGAAGGAGGTGACTGACATGGAGCTTGGCCCAACAACGGAGAGGAAGAAGGAAGCTGTAGCTGCTGAGGCTGAAGTGGGATTGGACTCCGCCTTCCAAAATGGCCACTAGCAATGTGGTTCATTGCACTGTGCATCTCTGCTAGCATTCGCTGCTTCTCTCTCTTTGGGATTCGACCAAAACGTACAGCTGAAAGAGAAACCAAGTGTAAAACAGAGCCGGCATAAAATAAATAAACAAAAGGAGGCACAAACAAGATTTGCAAGAGGTGCCACACAGTCCTTACCATCTCTAGACATTCCCACGCTAAGACACTTCTTGAAGCGGCACTGCTGGCACCGGTTTCTGTTAATCCGTACTATTGAGCAGGTCTCATTCTTCAGGCATTTCTTGTACTGTATATTCTGCTGGATACTGCGTCTGAAAAAACCCTAAAAGAGGAGAGAGAGAGAGAGTCTGTTTATTACAAGTGGTCTTGGGACATCAAATCCAGCAGATACCAGTATGTAAACCCTCCCTGGCAGAACAAAATGACCAAATACATCTAGATCAGGGGTCTCAAACTCAATTTACCCGGGGGCCGCTGGAGGTAGAGGCTGGGCCACATCAGGTTTTCCACAAGAAAACAACAGATTAAAAACAATACATGGCCCAGCGGGGCAATCAGCGGCTTTGTGGGGGTAATATACAGCTCTGCTGGTTGATTTGCATCTGTTGGGAAAATTAGCACCTGTTGGGAAAATTAGCACCTTTGCGGGGCAATGTGCGGCTTTATGGGCTTCTAGGGCATCTGCGATTTTTTTTTTTTAATTATAATAATTGGGG
>WMED01030860.1:0-10030 GCA_019650415.1 Pipa parva | reverse complement strand
AGGGACCCCTGCTAGTTGTATTTTATTTTTTTTAAAAGAATTATTTCCATAGCGTTTGTATTGTAGTAGAGCTATGGAAATAATTGGCTTTTAAACCCTAGCCGCTCTCTGCTGTGGTTAGGGTTTAAAAGACGGGTTTTATTTTAATTATACTGGAGGGGATCAGGGGTGGTTTAGGGGACCCAGGGACCCCCCAAAAAATTCATTTCACCAAAATGAATTTTTTTGGGGGGTCCCTGGGACCCCCAAACCACCCATATTGAAAACTAATTATTTCCATAGCGCTGCGATTGTTTCACCAAAACAAATTTTTTTTGGGGGGTCCCTGGGACCCCAATACCACCCACGATCCCACCCATGATCATTGAATAGTAAGCTGCTATTTAAATCAGCTGCAGCTGCAAACAGCTATGAGTTAGGAGAGCAGAGAGTCACGATCCTCTCCTGCCTTTGCCTCCCTGATTGCAGAGCACCAGGACAGGATCGCGGTGAGCCGGCCTGCTTGCAGAGCACTGCGATCAGGGAGACAAAGGCAGGAGAGGATCGTGGGCCGCAGCTGTGATGGGAGAGGACGATTATTGTTACGATAATCGTTATTGAATGCCGATAATCGTTACGATTATTTCAAAAATTGGTTATCGATCCGATAACGATTATTGCCATCATCGCTCATCACTACTCAAGAGTACAAAGATAGAATAAGAGCATACTGTTCTGTGATAGTACACTAGCAAATAGCCCTAAATTACCCTCTTTTAATGTTGTCAGTCAATTGCAGTGATAAGAGTCCGTGATTCAGTCAAGCTCCAACCAGAGAGCTGTGTAAGGCTTTTAGGAGGAGGCAGAGTCACCACACACGTGCTGCCGGACGCGTTTCGCTCGAAAATGGAGCTTCCTCTAGCGGCAACACACAGAACAGTATGCACTTATTCTATCTCTGTACTCTTGAGATGTTGTTAGTTATAATTCTGGAGGCATAATTTCACCCACTATGTTTTTTAGGACATGAGTCCTTTTTAATTGCTTTTAACTCTTTTTCTTTCTATTTGATTACATGTTATTGCATATATTTTGTATTTTTTGATTATAAGTGTTAATAAAAATTCATTTGCAGTGTGCACCACAATCAGGAGTTCTTTTCTCCATATTGTTAAGAAGGGGAAGGAAAGCAGCAGGGAGGTGGGAGGTATTGAGGATGATATCCTGCTAGGAGTAAGATACCTACACTGTGCTAGTGCTTCTATGCAGAGGTGATGATGATCTGATTCTAATTCCCTGAGCTCCCAGACAGAGCAGCGCACAGAGGATAAGAATCAGATCATTGGGTTTCCTCTACATAGAAGCACTACTAGTCTACTAAGTGGTGCAGCAGGCTGAGAGTCTGAGAGTGGGATTATGCAGGTGTGTGTGAGTGGGTGTCTGTCATTGAGGACTGAGGGAGAGTGCATTTTCATTACTCCACCTAGGGCGCCAAAAAACCTTGGCCCAGCCCGGCCCTGCTGGGGAGACTCTGATAGGGTTTTATAGCCAATTCCTCATGCATGACGTCAGCAGCACCAAATTCAAAAGGTTGAGCATTGCTTCAGGCAGTGCTCTAGCATATACGTATGTCAGCTCCTGTACTGCTTTTGTTGTTTCACTGTTTGAACTCCAGTGCCGGGCTCTCCCTGCCTATGCGCGCACACCGCGCACTGCCGGCGCTTTGAGCATGCGCGAGGGGGGCGCGCCCGCCGTGACGTCACGGGGGCGTGCGCCGGGCACTCGCAGAGGCAGGAGCGTGCCTGTCTCTCTGCCTATATAAGGCAGACGCGCTCCAGCCTGGGTGCCCGGTTATAATTACACTATACTAGTTAAGATAGTGTGTTGGGCTAAGTGCTGCTTGATTTAAAGTATCTGTCTCTGTTAAGTTGGCTCCTGTCAGAGTCCTGCTCCTGTCAGAGTCCTGTTCCTGTCAGAGTCCTGTACCAGAGTTCTGTCTGTATCCTGTCCAGAGTCTGTCCGCAGTTCGTCATACCACCACTGTACAGCTGGCTTGGGGGTTGCGACCTGGGTACTCTCGGCAGCGGAGTCCAGTACCTCCTTGCGGGGGTTAAAGCCATTTATGCTTATTATATTTATTTATGGACTTGTGTTTCAACACATTGTCACAGCTCTTATTACCTGTCTATCTGTGTATGTAAGTCTTCCTCCCATTTAGATTGTAAGCTCTACGGGGCAGGGACCTCCAACCTCTTGTGTCAACCTCAACATATCACTTAAAGTGATGTATCCTTGTGATTTTATACTGTATTTCTTAATGAAATTTCCCATGTCTGTATTTTATTTTTATTCTGAACTGTACAGCACTGCATATGTTTGTGGCGCTTTATAAATAAAATTATACATACATACATACATTGGAGGCTTGGGCAGGAAAGTGACAAATGATAAATGTAAGGTTATGCATATGGGAAGGGAAAATGCACTTCTAGATTATTTTCTAAATGGGTAAACACTGGGAAAAACAATCATGGAAAAGGATTTGGGAATTCTAGTTAACAATAAACTTTACTGTACCAACCAGTTCAGCAGGGGCAGCTGCCAAAGTAAATAGGATCATGGGGTGCATCAAAAGAGACATAGATGCACATGATCAGAACATCAACCAGTGTTTCAGCCAGCTGCCACTAGTGGGGGTTAACCTGAGGGATGCAACCCAATAATCCCTTGCTGGAAAGGCCATTGCCCCTTGTGGTGTTTTAAAGGTGAAGACGGGGGACTTCTTAGACTCTGTGCATCTGTGCTATCCCACTGTGGTAAGGAGAATCCACTAACCTTCTGTACCTGCACTTGACTCAGTTTCTGTATGCTTCAGTGCCTCCAGAGGCGTAACAGGCTCTGGTTGCTTCAGTTCCTCCAGTGGCACCCACTAGTTTGCCGTGTGTGTTTCCCTGCACTTCACTACATATTCTGTAAAGCCGCGAGAGATCCTTGAAAAGTACAACTATGCAACAATATATACTACTCTGCAAAATATCCAGCTTTGTAACTAAAAACTCAGAGCTAGCAAGCTAATCTGGCCTCCAGCTTAACTGTTATTTGGCAATTTCCTTCTGTAAAGTCCTAAATTACAAAGTTCATTTATTTTCCTGTCTTTCCTTTTTCCATTTAGGCTGGTTTGTACTCCACTTGTCCAACAGAAAAAGCTTAGTTCATCTTTGTTTTCTACCGAAATCTGCAAATTTTCATTTAATTGAATGCAAGGTGATATAAGGTAACAGATCATTAAATCAGTGTACATACGACTGAGTTTAGTAAACAGTGCCAATTTAAACAGCACAAAATCTATTAGAAGATTTATCCTTTAACAATACTTTAGTCTGCCCAACACTAGACATATTAAAAATGGTAAATTCACCAGAAGTGTAGCAAAGTTGATTATGCATATTGACTAGTTAGCATATTGATGCTACAGTTGTCACACTGTGCTTTCTGAGTATTGTCAGGAGAACAGTAGCGGTAATATGGTGCGATGTCTGTTTAAGGGAGACAATGCCACTATAGCTATATTTTTACTGACATAAATTGTAACTTACTTATAACTTAGGTCACTGGTATTATTGACTATGATATTATTATATAATACTTGATCAGCTCTTTTTCACAAAACATCAAAATACTAAAAGGAGCTCTGCCGTAAGAACCCCCCCGGTTTCCCAATTTTGTTTGCCAACAAATACTAGCGTATTCATGCTAATACAACTTGGAAAATCAACACTTATTGACTAAAGTGATAATTCACCTGTCGAATTCACTTCGCTACAATTTGAGTCACATTGCCAAAATAGACATGAATTCACTTCTCAGGACTGACTAAGTAGAGAATGCACCTGACGAACAGGCAGATGGCGCCGAACTCTGTCACATATGTAGTGTGGCATAGTCAGGTGGATAGAAGTGGGATTATACTGTAAATCATGCAGAGTGAGGCAAATTCGACAAGTGAAGGGAATGATGTTAGTCTCATCATAACCCACTAACTGTATTCTGTGATTATTATATCTATTTCTATGTTTCACAGGAACTCTTTTCCATTGTTTCAGTGTATTACATTTCTGCTGTTCCTGCTCTCCAGTGTTCATTTGAACTACAGTTTATCCACACTTTCCTCCTGCTGTGTTACTGTTTAGCTGCCACAATGAAGGGGGTTTGTCTGGTAGCAATCTGAGGTTTTCCTTATAGTAAAGTCCATACCTCCTCACAGGGGTTAAGGGAGAAGACTAGGTTTCACTTAGGTTCTGAGTCCTGTGATTGACCAGACCTAACTCCACAATGCTAAGAAGATCCACAGTCAAGTGCTAATCCAGGAGGCATAACATGCTACAATCCATATCAGGTTCCCATAATCTCTTCAAATTAAAGCAGTACCTAGAAAGTAACAGATCCTGGGTTCAAATCTTACAATTTATCATAAAAATTTTAAACAAAACATTCCAATTGTAACATTTAAGGGGAGATCTAAAAAACCTTAGGATAATACATTCATTAATTCTTTCTTTGATTCAGCATAATGGTAAAACCTACCTATCTATAACTTTATTTACTAAAACCACACTCCATCACAAAAAAATGTGATATCAATTTCTGCAAATCTCCTTTTGTGTACAAGCACCTGCATGCTCTATGTAAACAAACAATTATACTATATTTCTTGCCAATGCCATAGTCATTTTCCATAATATGCATATAATGGTTTATTGAATGTTATGTACTGCTCTATAAATACCCTGTTTAGTTGTCTTAATAATTTAGCCAAAAAAGTTCTTTGAGTGCATTTATTATTAGTAGTTCCTATAGAGAGTAGCTGCTCATTTACACAATTTTACATTCTTTCTAAGGACATAGCACCTAATGACATGCGATGTAATTATTACAACTGGCAGACAGAACATGATAAAATCTAAATGTGTAGAATTCAGAGGTACATGATGATGTTGTAACAATGTTCAGCTCTGCTGGACAAATACAGCATTAGGATATATTAAGGCATGTGATCCGACTGTCAATCTCTGTACTGTAATAAGAAAGAACAATAAAAATAAGCCTGGAAGGTATTTTGCTTATCTCAGGAAGATTGTGAAATTAAAAAGGGGAAAAGAGAACAAGTCTGGATGTCTGGAATTAATAAAGGCTACATGTTAGTAATGCTCTTCAAGCAAATAAAGATACCAAATGAAATTCTTTTTAACCCTTGCATTTTTGGCAGTAAAAATACAAGTATTTATATATATATATATATATATATATATATATAACTGAAAAACGCATCAAGAAAGTTACAAACTTCTGTCAGATGTTTTATGAAGGTCCAATTAGATCTTGAGTAATGCTCTTATAGTGGTAAAAGGGGGCACACTTGCATGTATTCTGGCGAGTCATAAGTATAGTATTATAATATTTTCTTATTTTTTTATAGCTTCCATGGAATGTTGGATCTCTGTAAACCAATGCATAATATGTCAGCATTACATAAATAAAGATAAGGTTTGTGTAAGCAGAAGGGGAAACCCTGAAGGTATATTATTTGTGCCCCGGAATGCTAACATAGTTCTAGTAAATAGGGTTTCTAGCATAGGATTTGCAGTCAGACGAATAGTTCGTTAATGTGCATGATCAGGTTCTCAGTGAGTTGGAAGTCAGTAGAGTAGAAAGCTACAATAAGAAGCAGCAGTCTGATCCCAGTCCTGTGGGGGTAAAGAAAATGTTCTTTCTTTGATATTCTGTGAAAGGCCCTGGGGGAGAAAACCACAAAAATTCTGTTCTTTAATAACCTAATGCAGAGTGTATTTTTCTGTCAGGTCTGTTTCTAAAATATGAACAGACTTTACCCCAAAATAGCACTTGGATGTATGTGATTCTTCTTATGCAATAAAGGTAGCCAAATAATTCAGCAAATTCCTACAAATGTACAACTTTTCAAGTTTCAGTATGTTTTTAGATTTTTTCTTTCCCTTGGTAAAGTCACAATGATCAAATGGTCTCCAAAGGCACAAGACTATTCCTAGTCTGTCTAAAACACAAATTCACAATCCAACCTCATGGTAATTGTTTGAAAGTATCTACGTATACCAAAGTGCATATGCAGCTGAATCCTATTCTACATTAAAATGGAATACTATAAATGCTTGTCAAATAAGCATACCTTTCATTTTAAATAATAAATGGAAACTTGTGGCTATAAAGCTTCCCCAAGGCACAAACCCCTACAAAAACTTTTAGGAATCTGATTCAGAAAGAACGCAGTCAGAAACGTAAGATCCATTTATCAAGACAAAAACAGGTTTTTATAAGGTATACACTGTTTGTGAGATTTACTAATTAGAAGTATCAGTGCTCCTATTTTGAGATTGAACCTCTTTTCTAGGTTCATTGTATGCCAGTTGATTTCCCTTCTTTGAGGCTAAGGATATATGGATTTCCTTTCTTCTACCACCCTGTGTTACAAAAACAATTTGTTTAATTAAAACTCTAATTTTCTTACATTTTACCAAATTACATAAGACCTGTTTTCCAGTATGTTCTTGTTGTGCTCCTTCTTATATTTAAAGGGTATGTAAACCCTGTCAATAAAGAAAGCCCCTTTTACCTATTGACAAGAAAAATAGCAATTAAGAAACTCCTGACTCACCTCTTAATTCAGCAGGGTTCAATATCCCTCTGTAACTGTGTCTCTGTGAACAAGTTCCCTGCTTTATGTAGCCATGCCCCCTCCTTTTCCTGTCTTCCTCTCTCCAATGTGAACCCAGGGAGACAGTCAAACAGCTATGATTTACACATGCTCAAGGTTAGGAACAGGCATTTTAGATAAGGAGAAGGCAAAGGGATTCCACATTCTCTGAATAGTGAGTGATGTTACTCAGGGGTGGGGCTTATCAGCACGAGACAGGAAAAACAGGGCTATTTAAGCAAGAGGCAAGTACTACTATTTTCAAAATCATTTTTACATTTAAATGTTTAGGTTGGCTTTCCATATCTATACATCTCAGATAAAAATAATGTTTTATTCAACATTTTCATACCCTTTAAGGGACAGTAATAACACTTCATTAGAGTTCCATACACCCAAACCTTACTTACCCTGTATTCAGGCATATTTAAATGATCCTTTCTTAGGGAAGAGACTCTTTTATAATGGAGATTAAACCTTATTATCACAATGACCAGACCAAAAATGGAAAAAACATATATAAAAATTTTTATAGTTAAAAAATTGTACTAAATCTTTTTTATTAGTCAGATTTTTTATCCAAAAGTTACCAAACACAATAAACAGTCTTTGTTAGCTTAACTTTGATTTAAAAACAAAAAAGAATTGCAAAGCTGAAACAGCAGATTGGTTGGCTTCACACACATCCGATTTTTAAATCTATGTGCCATAACTGGGCGTATCATAGACTAAACCAGTACAAGGGTTATTAATGCAAACAGAGATAATTAAACATTTTACAGACAAAATTCTAATTGTGTCACAATAAATAAGGATCTAATTTGTATTACTAACAATTTTTACAATTCACCACAACCCTAGCTTGACCCTGGGAATCAATAGATTGTCATTTTGTTGGACATGAGTGAATAAATATATAAATCACTTCTTCAAGAAAAATGTAACTAATTTAAAGAAAAATAAATTCTTACAATGTGTACAAATAACTATCCAGTGAAGATCCCATTTATTGCCACCAATGTGATAAAAGATATGTATTAGAAGGGGGTGAATCTATTCTGCAGAAGGGGGGGTTCTCAATCCCCAAAAAATGTTGACCTTTTCTACATTAAGCGCAAAACCTGGGTCCTGCACTCTAGCATCTTTGTGTGCAAACTATTTTATGTTCTTAATGTTTGATGATGGGGGTTCTCCCATACTGTCTTTGTTCTGGCTTCTGGTTCTGTCAGCATTAGGAACCAGGAAAAGGATCCCTTTCCACCTCAAACTAATTAAATTCTTCAGTACTTGTAAAATAATTATACTGATGATTAGTGTATCTCACAAGAATAATTCATTTGATGATAGATAAAATGAAAATGTAAAAATATATTTTGAGATTATGATATTTTACTCCTTGTTTATTCAGATTATAAAGTAAATATATTTTGCCTTTTCTAATAATCATCATCATTATACTTATGAAAATATCATGTTAAAGAGACAGTGGACCTTTAAATCTATAATATTTCCTGCAGCATTACTTGTATTTTAGAGCAACCTTTTATAAAAACATACTGTATACTATCTATTACTTGAATGTTTTCAATCTATGTAAAATTGCAAAAGTATCTATTTAAATCATTTCTTTCTTTTAGATAACTTTTCTTATTTTAATTTACAAACTATTCCCCTCGCTTGGTTTGGGACCTGCAAATAATTAGATAATTTTTGGATTAAATCACTTCCTTTGAGGCTATTAATTACAGGTGCAAGTACAAGAACTGGCATTGGTTACTGCTATGAAATTACTTTGCACAGCATTTAATTTAACAGTTTCAAGAAGTTTCTATAAACTATTTAAATCACTACCTCATATTATATCTCCTTGTTACTTAACATCTTATACACACACCAAATAAAGAATATTTCTTATTGTTCTTTCATTATAATGACATCTTACATATTTGAACTTCATAATATATATGTTCTTCTGTCAAGGATCTATTGTTTTTAATTATTTTAAAAAAAATTTCATAATATAAGTGATTATTTTTTTAGATTTTTGCATGAGAGGGCTGATGTACTTTTAAATTATGAATGCAGAGGAATCACTAAATAGATACTATTACATCCTATATTATACTGGTTTTCCCTGGGTCTGAGATGGGTGATGTAGTTATTGATAAAGCGCAGGTTCCTTTGTTAGAGCACCGGGCAGTCTCCCAAACATATATTCATAATTATGGAAATGAAGAACCATGCACATGCAGCTGTGCTGCAACCCTTTATTGGGTGAAGGTGTAAACACTATAATAGGGTGTTATTCATTAAGGTGTGAATTTGACTGTCGAATTCACAAACAGTGAATTCCCATATCAAATCCACAACAATTTCCCCATTGTAAAGTCGTAACAATTTTTTTAATGTTAAGATTGTGACAATTTTCCCATAGTAATGTTGCGACTGCGACAATATTTTCATTATCAAGACGACAGTAGCAATTTATTGCAACTGCCTTTATGAGGCGAATTTGCACCTATACGCAACTATTTGGACTTTAGTGGATAACCCCCAACATGTTTCCGGTCTTCTGCCCTCTATTGTGTCTATAAAGGGCAGAAGACCTGAAACATGTAGTGTTTACACCTTCACCCAATGAAAGATAGCAGCACAGCTGCCTCTTCAAAATAATATTACATGCTGGACATCTCATTTCAACTTTGTCTTCCCTCTTGCATCTATATCTCTGGATTGCAATACTAAACACAGTGACAGGGAAATAATAAAAAGCTAAACATGTCTAGAGCAGCAAAGTGCTGCTCCTTTCAGAAGGTACTCACATGCCACTTTCTTCATCAGCAAAGATACTTCAACTTGCTTTAGGAGATATTTTAAGTTATGGAATCCATCATGAGAAGCTTGGTCTTAGTACCTCAGAAAGCAAAACTATACAAAGTTGAATTTTCTGACACGACCTGCAAAAAGAGCACATTCAACAAGAGTTTGCAATATAAAATGTGTTATTCGCTTACTTTCAGGAGTAACTCAGACAAAGTAAATAACCTTAATTATTTAATTTTTAAAAATGCTGATCTTGACAGCAAGTCCCCAAATCTTACAAACGAAAGAAGTGAGAAAAGACATTCATAAACATAACTTGGGTGAAATTTATTAAACTCAGAAAGACCGCTCTGAGGCCCTTATTCACAAATGTGCGAAGTGAGCCGCGATGTGCTCGACTCACTTCGCACATTGTGTTATGCGCATGCTGATGTCTTGTGAGCGGACATCAGCATGCGCATTAAAGGGATTCCCCTGCCGGCGAGGAGACTCGAGTGCTCT
>WMED01030859.1:0-10030 GCA_019650415.1 Pipa parva | reverse complement strand
TAGGCACTAGTATAAGTACTAGGGCAGTGTAGGCACTAGTATAAGTACTAGGGCAGTGTAAGTACTAGTATACCATACACCACTGGCAGACTGATTCCATCCCTGCCCACTTTACATAGCCAGGCCTCCTGCTAACTCTCTACCTCCCTCACTAGCTCATTAAGAAAGTCATTATTGTTTATCCAAATTAAGGCTTAAATAAGCAGATAGTTAGGGCAGCATGGCGGGTAGAGAAAGACAGAACTACAACTCCCAGCATCCCCAGCGGTTCAGGTTAGTCAGATATTGTAAGCAGAGGCGGTGAAGGAGCCATAGGAGCCTTAGAGGATTTTTCCATGACCGCCCGGGGCCTATGCTTTGTACTGGGAGCTCCCGCTATACACACAAGAGATACTGACCGGCTCTTGCCTCCTTTCACTCTCGGGGCCCCACCCGCTATGGAGCGGCCTGGCACATCCCCCTCTTCCAGCGACCGCAGAGAGATTCCCTCACCGGCTTTCCCTTTACCTCTCAATGGCTGAGAAACCCTAACTCCGCCGAGATGTCATCGCAGGGCCTCAGTGCGCGTCACTTCCGGGAGGGAGAGGGAAAAAAAAGGGCGGGAAGGACAAGCACCAGTCTAGCCAATGGCGGAGCTGCAGGGGCGGGGCCGGCTGTTCGCAGATAAAAGAGGTGGAATTTCAGAGGATTGAGTGACCGTGGTGCTCCTTCTGTCTCGATGGTGTATTCGTGCTGTAGGGGCGTGGCTTTTGCAATGGAGAGTAGGTGGAAAGAGTTAGGTGCCATTTTGGAGGGGGCAAAGAAGGTGACTGGAAGTAGTAGAATTTAGTTGTCAGGTGAGTGGGTCAAGTATTTTGTGTCCTCACTCTATTCTACTACTTATTTATACCAGAGCTGGGTAGACCCTCTCCCTGTAGCAGGGCTGGGCAGATGCTACCCCTCTCCCTGTAGCAGGGCTGGGCAGATGCTACCCCTCTCCCTGTAGCAGGGCTGGGCAGATGCTACCCCTCTCCCTGTAGCAGGGCTGGGCAGATGCTACCCCTCTCCCTGTAGCAGGGCTGGGCAGATGCTACCCCTCTCCCTGTAGCAGAGTTGAGTAAAATGTAGGCAGGCAAGGAGCAATTTTACACATGATCGCATCACAAACCCCTGAAACTACAATGTCAGGGACTTTGCTGTATATGAGAAGAGCTGGTTTTTGTATGAGAGGATCAGTATAGCTGATATGTTTATTTTTCTAGATTTATAGGGGTTAATAAACAAGCTGATTGCAGACCTTTAAATCCAAAAGATTATTTTCGGAGGCCTCATCAATTTGGATCCCTTTTAAAGGGATCTTGGAGCTTGCTGCAGAATGGCTGTCACTCTCCTGAAGAGAGGATTCAGGTCCTCACAGGTGGTTAATGGGTTTGGCTGTAGAACTTTAAGAATAATCCTTTCATCATGGCCAGCCCAGACTAATGCAGTACTCAGACAGGATATCCCAAAGATGCTTGGAAGAGATGACGAGGAAGGCATCAGGTCATTCCAGACTACAGGTAATGGAACAGTCGTTAAAAACTTCAGAGCTATCTGGTTGTAAAAATGTAACTCTGTTAATGAGTAACAGGTCATGGGTAACAATTTTCATACCCCTTAATATTTTTTTTCCATTTTCAAATTTATTTCTTTGTAACTTGTATTACTGCACCTGAACTACTTCTTTACCACAGTAGCTCTTTTATAATGCTATTATTGTTGAAGTCACTACATTGTTGCAGACTTCTGTGCCTTGAACTGTATTGAATATCCCTTACATAGATATGATCGAAGTGAGGCTAAAACAGCTGTCCTGTACTAAGTTGAACAAACCATTCTCCTCAGATGCCTGTGTAGAGAAGGATGATTTCTATACAACTTTCACCATTTGTGTTTAGAGCATAAAGACAAACAATAAGAGTGTTATTGGCTAAAGTGGGAATTGGACTGTAGAATTCTCAAACAGCGGATTCTCATATCAAATCCGCGACAATATTCCGATGATGACAGCAGCCGTCTATTGGATAGTGTGTCTCCGTTGTTAGCTGGCGAATGTACACCTTTACGCGACAATTCAGACTTTAGTCAATAACCCCCAAAGGCTCTTACAGTTTGTAGTTATTTACTTAGAATTATTTTTCTGTTTTTATTTGTTAACGAGCAATTGTCTAAAGATGTCTAGTTACAAATCATAACTAATCAGAAACTGACTTTCAGAATTCTAGTCCCACTACACCAGTGAGTGCTAACAGCTGATTGGTTACTATGAGTTACCATATTTCTAGAAAAATTGTCACTTTTGATGTGTTCCCCTAAAAGGTTTCTTTCACTTTAGTTTTGTAAAAAAAAAAAAAAAAATTTAAACAAATGGAAAAAGGTAGTACTGTTATTTGTAATTCATGTCATGTTTCTACTATTAAAGTAATTTTTTTTTTTTTTTTTTTTTTTTTTTTTTGTTAAGCAGTTACTCATTCATCAGAAAATCAACATCCAGAACTCTCAGAAGAAACGTGAGTACCAACTGTGTCTTAAAGGGGATGTGAAGTCGTAAAGCAACAGCCTCCCAACAGTTATTTTTCCATGTAGCTGCTACTGTTAAATTTATTATTTTTTGCGATATCAATTTTTATTTTCAGTGGTTTTAAATCCAAACGCTTTCTTCCGGAAACCCCGTATGTCTTTTCTACTTTGTCATCAGCTGAGCAGTTTAGAATCTCATGTCGGTGACTTTATCCACAGGCCAAAGAATTCTGAAATAAAACAATAAAAAAGATGGATGGAGATATGCTGCAGCTCTGGGAGGGCACTTTCAAACATGCACAACAAGCCCTTCAAAATCAATATATGTTATCCAGGGTTTAGTCTGCCTTGAAGAACTGGAAAACATGTTCTAAAAAAAGTTTGTACTTGTATAAATTACATTAGATAATAGATTTCAGTATATATGTTTTATTCAGGAGTGGGACCAACCTCATTACTTAATGTCTTTTGGGTGGGGGTGGGTCTCTAGAACATGGCTGGTAAAATTGCAAAGCTAAAGTCCAGGACATCTTTGATTTTTGCTTCAGTTCATCTCCATGCATTTTAGGCTAAAGTTTGCTTCTTTCTGGTTTAAGTCTTTCCTCAACTCAAACCCAGGGCCTGTTTCACTAAGAGGAGTAGTTGGAAACATCTTGCTGTTCCTTGCAAAGTTAAATGAACAACCCACGTAGGATGGCAGGTGGAAACAGACATTTTTTTTAAAGGCAATATAAACTGTGATGAGATTTTTCATGGGTTGAAAGCACAGTGGAATTTTGGAGCTGTTAGTAAATCTATTTTAAATAAATACCAGGGAACTTGGGAATAAAAATATATCAACCTACATACCCCCAAGATCATTCATTAATGGATAAATGGAATGAGATTTTTATCACATGTCCCTGATTGTCATTCTTAAGTATAAAATAGTGCAGTTAAATGAGCTGCAAAACATAGAGAAGACAGTTGAAGCTTAATGTTTTCCGGTGTTCTCATCAATTGTGGTTGCAGCTATTTGGGTTTTTTTTTAGGAGTATTTCACCAGTCTATTGTTTTCCATATAACTTTAGAAAATATAGACAGAGCAGAGGTTTGTTTTCATTTTCTCTATTTAACTTCCTCCTTTGACCTTCACCAGTGGACTAACTCTAGCACCCACAGGGATGGTCACTTTCTAGATCTGGTTTTAACAAAAAATGTTTCTCTCTCTGCACTTAGTCTGAGGGAGGGAAAGGACTCATGTTATCACCTTCTTAAATTCTCTATCTCACATTCTCCTATTCCACCTTCTCTTCCCCCTAAAATGCTTATTCGCAATCCGCGTGCCATTGATCAGCAAGCTTTACTACTTACTCCACTGTCCTCCAGCCTATCCGTGTCCCTGGCCTCCTCTGATCCTGATGCACTGGCTGCTTCCTATAACACCATTTTATCTACTACTATTGACTCATTTATTCCCCCCCCCCGCAGCCTAAACTGATTCATATTATTAATCCTTGCCCCTGGCTGAATGCAGAAACGTGTTTTTTCAGATCCTGCACACGTTGGGCAGAACGTTTGTGGAGGAAATCCCGTTTCCAGGCAGACTTTTTGCATTATAGGTTTCTGCTCTTGAGCCTTAACTCCTCCCCCGCCAAACAATCCTATTACAGAACTCTCATTAACCAGAATAAATCAAATCCTAGTTATTTGAATTTATTGACCAGTGTTTCAGCACATTGTTACAGCTCTTATTACCCTTCTGATTATGTATGTAAGTCTTCCTCCCATTTAGACTGTAAGCTGTATGGGGCAGGGACCTCCAACCTCTTGTGTCAACCTCAACATAGCACTTAAAGTGATGAATCCTTGTGATGTTATACTGTATTGTTTAATGCACTTTTCCCATGTCTGTATTATACTTGTATTGCTGAACTGTTCAGCGATGCATACATTTTTGGCACTTTATAAATAAAATTATACATATATACTTAACAGATACAATAGCTACAACCATGAAAGAGGACAAATAAACAAAGTAGACTGTCTAGTAGTTTTGGTTTGGATAATGTTACCCCTTGAATGGGAGACCTTGACTTTATACATGTATTAATCAGGAGTCCGAGAAAGGTGACCTCCTTTTGGTAGTAAATGCTTAAAATAACTATAATGAGATGCTTAGGCTGTTTGATAACGGAGAAACCTTCTTGTTAATTTAGCAAATGCCCTGATTGAGATGAGATTTATTGCTGCAATGGCTTTTAAGCAGTGCCCAAAGAAATGACCCCACAAATGTGTCAATTCATCCGAGTAACTGTAACTGTGGGAAATAGCAGGGTCGGATTAAATTACTTTGAAAAATATTACTTTGCATATTAAACGCTACATTGAATTTAAGTTGTAATACAAAAGCAATTATCCCAATTCAATATAAAGGCTATCCTAATTTTCTTTACTCTTGATGGGTTTTTTTTTTATAATACAACATAAAATCTTAGGTTCTGTTCATAAATAAAATGTCTGGATGCCTTTCCATCAAATTAATTTCTTGATATAGTTATGTAAATCTAATCAATGGTGGGGTGGTTCATGAATTAAATTGCTGATTCTTAAATAACTAGTTTTTGTTTGTTATTGTCTGCAATCCTTTCTGTTCCCAATAATTTTTATTTTGTTTTTGTTATTTTTAGGGTAGATGTCACATTTGTGGACCGTTCAGGTCATCGCATCCCTGTGAAAGGGAAACTAGGAGAAAGTGTCCTGTGCTTGGCTCATAGGTACAACATTGACCTGGAAGGTATTGGCCTTTCTGCTGTGTGGTCACAAATCACTTGAGATGTTCTCTGCAGCTGACTACAATGTATAATATAGGTTAAAGAGCTACTAATGATGGTTTTAAGACTTGTATATTCACATATACACACACTGTATGGAACCAAATATATATGACATTGTAGTTAAAGTTGCTTCTTCCAGATAGTGAAGCACCAGACATTTCAGACTATCTCTTAGATTGCTGCACTTGTTCTTCTCGTAACTGTGTAGAGATCCATTCATGAACCCAGCCAGATTGTTTACAGAATTAATTGCAGAATCGCTGGTCTGTGAGCATCCTTTTGGCAGATTAATTGCCAGGTTGTGCGCGGGGGGAAGGGGAAATCCAGGTCTGGTCATAGAGCATGCACAATCCGAGTAACTAGAGTGTCCCTGGAGGAGTATAAAGGAGACGTAAAAAGCTATCTGCATTGACCTTAGGGAAAAAAACCTCTGTTTTGATTAAAAAGAAACGACACAGGCATGCATTTATTTCTTTCTGCTGAAAAGCAATCCGTTATAAGCATCAGTATAAAAGCTTACACCAGAAAACTCACCATGAATGTAGCAAGCAGTTTCCCCTGGACACTTTCAGTAAACTAAATCTTATATATAGGGGGGAGTTTATGGAGAAGCAAAACTACCAGTCTTTTTAAAATATAGCTACTGTTTATCAGGGATCAATTAAAGGACAACTAAAGGTGGAATGAAAAACTAGCCATCTAAAACAATACCTTCTACTGAGCTGAAACTTTGCAGTGACAGCTTGAAATGTGCTGTCCTATCACTGCGTGAAGGAAGACTTCACAACACTTGTGCTCATTGTGCTTCTTTTTTTTTTCCAGTGAGGGAAGTGTTCTCATTGGGGGCACAATGAATTTGATGACATGTACATTCTTTTACACCGCTGATTTGACTAGGTGGGCGGAGCATCACACTGGCAACATTTCATCTTAGTAGAAGGTATTGTTTAAGATGGCTAGATTATTATTCCATCTTTAGTTCTCCTTTAATATGTAATGATTACAACCCTTTTAATCTTTGTGTGCTTCTTCTTACTCTTAGGAGCATGTGAATCCTCCCTGGCTTGTTCTACGTGCCATGTTTATGTAAACACAGAGTATTATGACAAACTTCCAGAGCCTGACGAAAGGTAAAATCATGTTAACTTGTACAGTCTGACAATAGGCTGTTTGTCAGACGACTGAAGGAAAGCGGAGCACCCAAATATACTGTAATTAAACTTATACTTCCCTATCTGAAAACGGGAAAGGCACAATTTTATATAATTACAAGTTGTAATATTATGTATTTTTCTAGTGTTGATTACAGTGGGAACATTTTCTTACTCTGTGTTTGGGGGAAGTATATAAATCTGTTAATTTTATTCAATGTAGGGAAGACGACATGCTGGATATGGCCCCAATGCTTCAGGAAAACTCAAGGCTTGGCTGCCAGATTATTCTTACCAAGGAACTGAATGGAGCAGAGTTCACACTTCCCAAAATAACTAGAAACTTTTATGTAGATGGACATGTGCCGAAACCCCACTGAGGAGTGGCTTTATGTGGCTATTTTTAGAGCCTTTCAGAAGGACAGACAAACACTAAACACTGTTGATCAGCTGTGATGAATATGCAGAGAATGAAGATTGCTTTGCATAACTTTGGTCAATCTGCCTTGGAATTTAGATCTAAATTTTATGTAGTAAATTGGGAAGGGGGTTTTCCATATTCAAGACTCTGTACTTTAAGAGACATCTTTTGAAAGCTGTGTAAATGTCGATTCCTTTGCTGGCAGAGGGTCCCATTTCCATGCCATTTTATGGTATTGTCACTGTCCATAGCAGAAAGTTAAAGTGTAAGTAAAGTTATTGACCAAACTATACATATAAATTATATTTATAATGTATAAAGATAAACTGAAACATTTAAAAGTAAAAACGATTTTGTTTTGTTGAATTCTCACCTCTTATTCCTGCTGCATTAATCCTAGTGCCTCTCTCTGTAACTTTCTCTTCTTGGTTATTGCCCAGAAGCCCCCCTCCCCTAGTGAGATCACACAATGACTCATTCTGCTAGTACATGCTTAGTAATCTGATACTTTCCTCTCACTGCTAAGCCCTGCAACACTGAATTCCGACACTGTCGGTTTTTAAGATAAGAGAATGTGAGGGGTGGGGACGTGGCCTTCTCCACTACAGGAAGGGGGAATATATTACAGAGGGATAACAAGTGCTGCAGAGTGAAAAGGTGAGAGAGGATTTTACTAATCGTTTTTACACTTTACAATACTTTAATGGGGCAAACTTTATAAATAGGGTTTACTTACACTTTAAGTAGTTTTGTTTTGATGTATTTTTATGGAACAATGTTACATCAGGATTTTCATGTTTTTATTTTAGCAAACTGTTTATTTTGAGGCTGACAAACATTAGCAGTTAAAGACAGTTACAGGAAAGGATCCCTTGTATGGATCTACCAAACTGATCAGATGTCTGTTTTTTCACCAGATCTGTTCAGATGGATTACTATGCCGTATCAAATATCTTTTGATGCTTTTTTTATTTTTTACATTGAATAGTTGATTTGGGTCCTATAAAAATAAACAGAGCTTTATAAATATCTCCTATAGTATAAATATACTTGTGCTGTGTTTCAGAGAATGTTATGTACACCCTGATTTACTCATTAACTAATAATCCCTTTATGAGAATGCTCTTATCCCCCTAACAATCCCAATTCTAAATCTTTACATTACAACACTGTGGCTCTTGTTACGGAACATGTGTATAAACATTGTAGGGGTGGCTACTGAGTGATTTACCCAGGAAGGCTCCAATCATTTGTGATAATTTGTGTTGTTAGTGACGAATTAAGAAAAACCCTCCTGGAAGCCATCTTATTTTAGCTTCTCCATCTTGCTGCAAGTCTCCCTTTCATTCTCCACATCATTAGTTTACGGATCTCAATGCTGACATAACACTAGCCCCACGTCAGGTCTCTACGGAAGATAAACTGTAACTGACATCTTAGCCAGTGAATGTCTTTAATCCATCCTGATCTATTTGATTGTGCTGGAAAAGTTAAGGTCTTGGGGGTAGTTGTGAAAACAAAACCAGGTTCTTCTCCCACTTCTGGGACAAAACACTACAGATGATTAAAGCGTTTTAGGCCGGCAGCACATTAGAGAAGAAGGAACTTATCTTTTGTGATCGGGTCACAGGAGCCCTCCTCTTTTCGCAGAGGGAGTCAGCTAAGACTCCCTCTGTGTCGGATCCAGCACTCCACCAGCAAACAAAACGCTTGGTGGAGCACAGTACAGGGGGCCGAAAACTCGCGTCCCGAGGGCCACGAGTTTGAGACCCCTGCTATAGAAGCATTGTTGTATCTCTACTACAGAAGTATTGTCACGACTCTACTATACAAGTATTGTTACGACTTTATTATAGAAAATATTGTGACTTTACTATAGAAAATATTGTTGCGGTCGCAGCTTTAAAATTTTATCAAAAATCCGCAACAATCCCGAGGGGTGTTAAGCAACCCATGGCAAATTGTCATTCAACCCCTAAAAGGGTTGCCACCCCCAGGTTGAGAACCACTGCTTTAGTGGCTTTAAACAAGAGGGTTATTTGAGGAACCACTCCACCAGCAACCTCATCTAAAGCAATTGTTGTCTGAATTTCTTCTTCTGAGTGTCCATTGATCATGGCCAGGACCCCTGGACATCTGAGTTCACTATGCTTCTCGTGGGATGTGCTGCTGCCCACAAACACAGCAGGTCCTGTCTCTCACCTCTCAGGTGAGCTATTACAAGATCTACACTATCATAGGCTAGATTCCTAATCTGAAGGACTTCCCACTCCACAGCTGCAATTATAACATAAGGTAGGTCCATTATTAATGACAGGATTGGTATGAGGTCTAAGGTGTGCCAGCCTTATTGTATCTACAAGGCTGCTGCATTCCCAGTACCCACTAGATCAGTGATGGCTAACCTATGACACACATGTCAGACAATTTTTCCGACATGCGTCATGACGCCATTTGTGTCGTACTCTCATATGGTCCCATAGAAAATCTGCGACAATTTCTCCATTGCAAAATCCATGACCGCAACTATTTCCTATAGCAGCAATGGCTGACCTATGACACACCAAGATGTTTTTATTGACATGCATCCTGGTGTCATTCTTGTCACACTCTCATGTGGTCCCATAGCAAATCCGCGACCACGAAAATTTCCCATGTCAAAACTGTTTTCCATTGTAATTCCGTTACAATTTTCCTGTCATAAAGTTGTGACTTTGATAGAATTTTGACACGCGTGGCTCAGTAGGTTAAGCCATCACTGCACTAGATGGAGACCTAAACACAGAATCAGTAGATCAGTTAGTACAATAGTAATGTCTCATTAGCGAATTTGACATGGGCATTCACCAGTTTTACTTCGCCGGACTGAAGTGGCGAATAAGAGGGGTAATGGCAGGGCTACTACTGTCTCACTGACTACGCCGCACTGCGCAAGAGACGGCTACTGACGCAGTAGCGGGAAATCCTCTGTTTAGTGAATAAGGAGAGAATGGAAGAACAATGACCCGACGGAATAAGAATTCACTCCCGACAGTCAAACTCTGTTTGGTGAATAAGCCCCAAATTGTCATGTGGTGTATTGACACCTATGGCGGTGGATCCTG
>WMED01030857.1:0-10031 GCA_019650415.1 Pipa parva | reverse complement strand
AAAAAAAAAAAAAAACTCAGGAAAAAAAATTAATATTGCTCAGCCTTAAAGCCTGGGCCTCCTTTGGCCTGGACAAAAGAGTCATTTTCCCAACCCCCTGTCCAAGTGATTCAACTCGACTAATATTAATTAAACCATTTCTGTGCCACAGTCCCTATCCAGGAACATTCCGTCACTCACCTTAGGCTTGTTAAATACACTGAACATTTTTTTTTTCTATGTTCAATTGTCTGCAAAGCTGGAACTGGAAAATATTCCTCGCTGAAACAACATCGTCTATAAGCTCTCTGTTGTACTATGCCCTCTGGCTGTTATTCCCATAACCCATTGTAGCTAGGGAGGAGTTTGCCACAAGTTACTTTGCAAGATACCACAAACTTTGAAAAAAGCTGGCAGAATGCGAACCAGGCAGATTAAACCAATATTTACTCTTACATAATAGGCGCCCAAGGGAACTTGTAGCAACCTGTGTCATATAAGTTCCGAATTCCAGACATTTCTGTACTGTTATGTAGTCTATAGCGATTCCAAGGAAAACCTTTACCCAGTGCAGAGTTTCAGATGCATTAATTACAAAATGTGATATATCTTTCTATGTGGTATAAGAGGATTTATCTAGTAGTCATGCGCTATCAGTGCAGTGGTTGCACAACCCCTTAAAGCAGCGGTTCTCAACCTGTGGGTCGTGACCCCTTTGGGGGTCGAACGACGCTGTCACAGGGGTCGCCGAACACGCTGTAACTCCGGAAGCGATCTTAGGTCCCCTTATATAGGGGTGCCTGCATGTGATGTCGCAGCCAAACATAATCATGTGATGCAATGACGTTTTGCTGCAACTTCATCACTTGATGAGCGACGTGGTGATGTCACCAAGCGCGTGCCAGCATCATGACGTAATCGCCGAAAAAGGTAGGTTGAAAACTGCTGCCTTAATGAATGAAAGACACTGGGTACCTTTTGGTGCCTGTATAGGAGGGGTCAAATAGTCTCAACTAGCATATAAGCGTTAACAATTTTGCCATAGACAAGCTCCTTTCCAGGCTGTAATATGCAGGAAAATGACATTAGTGTATTAAGTTTTATTTTTATTTATTTATTTTTTTACCAAACAGCATATTTCTCTTGCTTTTATAACTGACTTAAACTCTATTAATACTGTCTTCTCCTTTATACAACCTAAACCTCTTCTGTATTCACAAAACTTAAAATATACTACACGTACAATAATAATATCCACAAGGTGTCACTGTTGTACTTGTACCCATTAAATTACTGGTTGACGTCCCATATTCTTTGTAGCCAATAGTTATTTACCTTTTATTATTTACTAAATTACAGTTTGTTGAGGAGAATTTGGAACATTTTTGCTATAAAACATAGTAGAAATTCTTACGCCCCCGTGGAGCTTACAATCTAGTTTCCCTATTCAGTCTCGCACAAGCACATGCACACAAGCACACGCACACACACGCTATTGACATGGTTTAGGTGGTGACAAACATATAACTTTCTTTGCAGTTCTCTATCAGGTAGGATCTGTGGGTATTTATATAACCTGCTTCTCTTCAGTTGTGACAACAACAAGGAGTGTCAAATACTCCTAATAAAATCCAAATAAAAACCTTGTGTTTGGTTCAGACTCAGTTCATATTCACTTGTCTTTAATTAAAGCTTAAGCTGTTAAAATTGGAACCTGCCACGTAGCTTGAAAAACAGATAATTGTATAGTTTCTCCCCCCACACCACCAAATGTCCAGCTGTGGCTATTTTACAGAGTAACATGATTTAAAAAAAAAAAAGTCAAGAACACAATCCCACAGTCTTCATCCAACCTTTAAACAATGTATTACATTTAACATAACAAACAGGAATTTGCTTTGTAAAGGATTAAGCCATTACTCAATTTCTGGCACATGCTTTTGACATTTATGGACACAAATCCTCAGTGTCAATTTAAGAATACAGTGCTTGCACTTTGCTTCGAAAAACAACTTGATGTCAAAGAAAAGGTTAGAACAATAAAATAAAATAAGGTATTTTCAAAATGTCAACACAATATTATTTGTGTTACACATTCATTCAGAGAGTGAGAGATTTTGGCCACCCTTTCATGCATCTGCATATAGAATTTAGTCATTTTAATATGCCATGCGTAAATAAACAATTTTACACCAGGGCTGCCATCAGAAATAATGGGGACCCCGCAACCCCAGTGACCCCTGTACCCCCCCTGTTGGAGGCTCTCTTTTAAATCCAGAAATACTGGTGGTTCAGAATATGGAGTAACAAGGATGGGCCGCATTTTCTTAATCCTGTTACATCTGATTGGTCATTTGCATGTTTATCTCTATATGGGACTATTCTGTACAAAATGAACTTCCATTCATACGCTCATCTCCAAAATAAATAAAATACCAAGTGTATTAATAGAGAAACTGCTGAACCTTTGTTTCCGATAGTACAAAATGTTTAAAAAAAAAAGCAAAGAAAGAGAAAAATATTGAAAGTGACTTTAGGTAACGGGTTAGAAAACCAAACAAAAGCTGCTTCACACTAGATGTTGCGTTGGTCGCTTGGAAATGAAGAGCTTTGACCTTTACGAGTGAGCATTACCTGTTTAGAGAATGGGAAAAGTTTTATAATCCAGATAACAAACAAGAACAGCAGAAATCAATACATATACAGTATGAAAGGTCTAATAGCTAAGTCATTTTATTTGTTAAAAAAATAAAAACCTGAAAAGCTGCGCTGTGGGGCTTATTGACTAAATGGTGAATTCACCCGGCTTCAGTTCGAGTTGCATCGCCAAAATAGTCACAAATTCACTTCTCATTATTTATTAACGGCAAATAGACTTGTCGGTCACTGTCGGATGCATTGTGTAGTGTAGTCAGTCGGATTTGACAGTCAAATTCTCATTTTGATGAATAAGTCCCTTGGACATTTCTTTAACACAAGAGAACATATCTAATTACAACTGTCTAATAATGGGAATGTGTCCTCCCCCAATTGGCATAATAATAAGAGTCCCAGTAATGTCTGCGCTACCCCAGGTACCAATGTATTCTCTTTATCAGAGCAGGGGGGCACTGCTATAGGGGGAAGTGGCACTAGTGCAGAACCTGGGCCTGTGACATCATAGATACAATACTGTCATCACCAAGAGGTGAGAATGATACATTTAGTAACATATGGAATAGCTAGACACGTGCTAAGGTATACAAAGGAAAGTTTGCTATTTCTTACTGCCAACTATACTGATCTATACGCACACACTCTGGGTAAAGTTGTTACTGGCGAATCCAGCTTGTAAACAGGGACTCGTACCTGGAAAAGCTAGTCTGGTATTATTGCAGATATTGATATGTACTGTTATGATGACTTAGTTCCAACAATAATTATTTGTACATTAGGTATTGTACCAATTATGAAATAATCTCAGATAAATACAATATAATTGTATAGGCATATTCAATGCACTAACAGACCGAATGATTTTCATTAGAATATTCTGTCTGACATTAATAGTGACTATAACTGTTAAGGCACAAGTAAGAGTAGAAAAAACCTTCAGACAAAAAAAACCCATAACCTGCACCTTCCTTAATTTTCCAGTTATTACAGCTTGTCCCTGGATGTTTTGCAACATTACCATAAAGCATTCATATATACATTAAAAAATACTTTAACTCATTTATTAAAACCGCAGTGACTGGGAGATAGTTATTAACATTTAAGGGGCGACTTCCCCCCAAAGAAAATTCTAGTGCTCTGGTGTTATGTTAAAATGTAAAACATTAATTACCGTTCTATGACAAACTAATTAGTAAATCTTTACTAAACCACAAAATAAAACTTTGACTTTCTACAGACGCAGTTACATAGACGCAAATACATACATAGACATACTCACATAGAAACACATATACACACGTGTATAGACACACACATATACATACATACTGTACAAATACACCCACATCTATCTCCCCTACTTGCTCCCATATTGCTTAGTAAGCAAGAGTCATCCAGCAACATGGAGTTCATGTTCTTCGTTCACTTTGATGATGTCATCAGCATGAGTCACTGTGCTGTGAGTTGTAGGAAGACAAAGGAGTCCATGGTGCTCAATGTTTCATGTTCGGATAAGCTTGTGAGGGAGGAATATATATATATATATATATATATATATATATATATATATTTTAACAATATGCAATCAGCCTGAAGGGCACCACTAGTAACACATGGCACATTCACCAAATAAAGTCCAGTAGGTAGCCGAGTAGTGCCTCAGGCAGCCCAATTAAACAAACAACACCACAAAAAGTCAAGGCTGCTCACTATATTATCTTCAATATAATCATCAGGTGTACAAAAGTGCAAAAACACAGGTATAAGTACATATCCATGCCCCACCCACCCTCTTCAAGTTAAAAATCGCACATAACTTCAATATACTTTCAATGTGGACTACAATTAAATACGTATAAAACATAACTCATTGGAACACAACGATAAGTATATAACAACATCTTGTGTCATTGGACCAAAGGGGAAATAGATGAGTCCATTGGGGGGGGGGGGGGCAACACTGTCATTTAAATGGAAAGTGAAATCTGCAAAACTGGATGGGCCCCCAGGAGTTTGGGGCCCGGGGCGACTGCCCATTTCTCCCTATTATAATTTGCCCATGTCCAAAAGTGATTTTTATTATTCTGAATTTATTTTTTAAGAATATTCTTATGATTCTTTGTGCTTTATACTATTTACATGTTTGCTCTGTCTCTTTCCAAAGTGGAACTTAACGGTGTTGTCCATGTTTACACCATGTTTATATTGTAAAGTCTTTGTCATTGAGTTCATTGTTTCTGCTCTTTTTTTATGAATGAAACAGAAGGGGGTTATAAGAATTGAAGAGTAATTGACCTGTTGGCACTGGTGGAATATCAACAATATATCGTTATCGTAGTTTTTGATGATTTAGAAAGCCACTCCCTCTTCTTCTTTTTTTTTTTATTTGCTGAAAAAGTGTTTATCTGCTTTAGCCTACCATAAACACTTTATTCCCTATGGATCCCTATGCATCTACATAGAAGGGTTTTTTTACTGTAAGAACAGTGAGGTTATGGAACTCTCTGCCTGAAGAAGTTGTTATGGTTAATTCCATTAAAGAGTTCAAACCTGGTTTGGATGCTTTCCTTCAGTGTAAGAACATTACAAGTTATGGGTACTGGATAACTGAAGGTGGGATTTGATCCCGGGAATTATTCTGATCCTTCAGTGTAAGAACATTACAAGTTATGGGTACTGGATAACTGGAGGTGGGATCTTGATCCAGGGAATTATTCTGATCCTTCAGTGTAAGAACATTATAAGTAAAGGATAACTGGAGGTGGGATCTTGATGAAGGGAATTATTCTGATTGCCATATTTGGAGTCGGGAAGGAATTTTTTCCCTAATATGAGGATAATTGGCTCTTGCATCATGGGTTTTTTGCCTTCCTCTGGATCAACATTGCAGGAAAATAGGCTGAACTGGATGGACTTGTGTCTTTTTTCAGCCTTATAAACTATGTTACTATGAATTGGCCTGGTCATTTTTCCATAGTTGGATTACTTTTCACATTGAAAAAGAAAGTCAATATCAATCTGCAATGGAAAGGGAACTGCATTGAAAACATTGCCGCTTTCAACAGACCAATCTTTATCGATGTCGATCGTTTTTTTTTAAATCGGCCATTTTTCATCTGTTGTTTATAAATCGGCAGAATCAAAAAGGTCCAGAGAATTGTTGAATGATCAGCGAACTGAGGAATCTAAAACTTCAAAATGAACTTTAGACATGTCCTCCAAGTTATCTCATTAGTTTATCTGCATGCAGAGAAGTAAACCAAGAAACTTCTGCTCTTTGCCATAGGTCAAAGACTAAACAAACTGCTGCAATAATGCCTCCTCCAGCAATACTGGTGGTGATGAACTCAGAGAATATTAATCTGGGCATGCTCATTGCATTACATCATCAACTGGGCATGAGGGTAGGGATTTCATTGACTCTGAATTGGGTTGGGCAGTAAGAACCCTGTCCTGCAACAAATCCCATTACCAGTCAGAAGCCATGCTTTTTCTTTTGTCTATAATGAACTTAGCTGAATACTTTCCTTTCTCTACCCTTGCGTGCCACTCTTTGTTACATAGTATCATAAAGCCGTAAATCTAATCTTTTAAACCTTTTCTAAAACCTTTGGCCTCTTCTTAGAACACATTCGCTGACAGATTAGTTTCTTCAGGAGATAGATGATCATCCGAGCCTTACTGATATCTATCCCAACTAATTGGTCTCATTTATCCTTGTTAGATCTTCCCTTTACCCAGTCCGTATTTTACAGTATTATCATTCTGTGCCTCTAGTGTAAATCATTATACCAGGTGGCATGGACCATACCCATGGTGCAGCAGAGGTTACAGGAAAATCAGAAGAACAAATTTGCACATTTTCAAAAAAAACTTTAATTTAATTAGTAGAAAAATTCAGAAAAACATTGCGTTTGGGCTCCAAAGAAAATGTTGGTTTGGTAAAGGTTGGACTATTTATAATCTCTAATGTTTTGATTGACAGTAATTGGCACGAGGGCAAATGGGATCTTCACCAACTTAACTTAAACTTCAATACGCAGATATCTGAGTTTTTGGTCAGCGGGTATTGTCTTAGCAGATTTTACCATGAAGCTCTGTAAAACCTGTGATTAATATTGATTAAATGGCAAATATATAATTATACATTATAACATAACTAGTGAAACCCCTAACTCTTTTTTTTCTACGTTTTACATTTTGCCAAATGATCACAATTCCTTTAATTTAAAAATTTGAAAGATCTACAAATAAATAAAAGAAGTGGTGTACCTATAGGGGACCCCAGTAAGCACCACCCAGCTTGTTTCTTATGTTGAACAAGTGAATTTCGCCTTTGCCAAGGGATGATATTTGTCAATCAAGCACTACATTGAATCCTTATCAGGAAGACCATTAAGATAGGCAGGGAAAAAAATGGAACTTCAAGCAAAGGGCAAAGGTTTCAGATTATTATGACTTTATTATAGTCCTCTGGACTTCAAGGCAAATCCAGGGGAAGGGAGCAGGGCTGCCAACAGGGAGGTACAGGGCATAGGGGGAACTGCTATGAAGTGCCCTACTAGCTCAGCAAATCATGGGGGTCCAGAAAAACACACTTCAGAGCATTATGCAATGAAACTGTTAACCAAAAGGGGCATTGATCAGTGTAACTGGGAATTGTTCAGTGTTAATGGGCGATGTAAAATCATGTTAGGGGTTCCATTTGTCATGTTGGGGGACATGATCTTTAATGGCAGCCCTGAAAGAGAGCAGGTGGAGGGAGTATTTAATACTTTTAGAAACACAGCCCTTGCTGGTCCACATGCTAATATGGATAATGTACTCGTGGAGGAATAGGCATTCAGTATTAAATTCTGATATTTAGATTTGTCATGGGACACACTCCTAATTCCTGCTCAGACACATATCTATAAATGCACCATGTTACACTACTGTTATCTCACCGGCCATTTGCCTTGCGCTGACATATAAATGCTGTTTCACCAGATCTCTTATAACTAGTTAAGAATAATGTTCAGCACTGAGTCATTGTGCTTACTAATCAGACTTAGAGTTGATTCTTTTAAAGCAGGCAAAGTCTGGTCATTTCATGCAGTCAGGGGGAACAATATGAGTATATGTAAGCCAACTTAACCTCTGGCTTTTGTATATGCCATGATATGATATGCAGACCTTTACAAGTGGCCTGAATTCCACGCGACAGCCATATTTTTTGCCCTATCTTGTGGTCACAGTTCCCCTGGCAGCATGGTCAAAATCCCTGTCCCATTCTGCTCTGTATCTGATTATATTCCTGCTTTGAAGACATCACAGGTACACAGTCAATCAGGAGAAAGTGGGCAGGATGCCAATAACGTCACTTATAAATTGTTAGTGACATCACAATTTTGACCAGTGATGTTCTGCCTTCCCTCCAAAGATACTATATAACCCAGCTATTGTACAAACGTATGCACCTGATGGATACCCAGTTATTTTATGTGCTTGACAGATACTCAACTATTGTATATACATGATAGATATCAGGCTGTTGCCATTACTGTATCAAATTCTAAACTGCCTTAGATCACTGGATACTAAATACTGTTTGCAGTTCATCCTCTCCCTAAGGGTGTTGGCTCTGGTAATTTGTTTTTTTAATTGAATGAGTAATAATCATTATTAATATTACTGTCTTACTGTTAAAACATGATTAAAAAAAAAAAAAATCACTGATTTGTGAACACATTCAAAGTGCCATTAGCAAGATTAAACTTCCGTTGATGTAAAGAACACCTATTTAGTATCCTTTCCTGTTTTAAAAAACCCCCAAAAACTCAAAATAATGATCCGGTCTAATGTTATTTTCGTTCAGTTTTTCAAATGGATCATGAATCAATGACCCAAGCATGCTCAGTACAATACCTGATACAACCGCTCCAAAATAAAGAAAAAAATAACAAATAAAATAAAAAAATTTCTTTTTTTTTTTCCAGTATTTGCTTCAAAACTTGAGCAAGCTTGCCTATATACTCGGCTAGATGTATTTGTAACATATTATAAATGTTACTAAATCTCTGCCCTGGGTGACGTTTTCTCCAGGAAGAAATGATTACAACATATAAATATCTCAGGAGATAATCACAGCAAACCAAAAGGGAAACAAAAACAGAACAATGCCATACCATGAAAAAACGTCAGTTTCATGATTACAGAATGAAGGAAATATCAAAAGAAAAAGCTTTTGACCTGACGTTTACATGCTGGTTTCGATTGTCTCTGTTTATAGGAACCAAGAGAATAAGTCATATTCTGCAATACCCGTTCTTTTGAAATCTGTATGTTACCAGGATTTTGCAACCAATTCAACTGATCACCGAGAGCTAATGTTTTAAAGGGGTTGGAATAAATATCTGTCAAAAACCTTTTATATTATTTCAAGTTTTTCCCATAATTACTTTGTCCATTAATGAACCTTTTTGCTTATTTTGCTCATTAGATATATAAATAAAACACATGCCCATGTATTGTTCAAGGAGAGCTCCTATTGATTGGTTACTGTAGAAATCAGCAGAAATTTAGGAAATTTCTGAGAACACAAAGCGATTGTTCAGGCCTTGAATGTATATTTCTCCGGAACTCCATAGAAATAATTCAGAGCTGTGTTCCAGTGTAGACTGCTTGATGAACTAAAAGCCACTAATGTTCCAATTATCAAGGGTCACCTTAAATGGAACCCGGTGAATAACATAGTTCCCAGAATGCTTTGCTATTGTTTGGTCGGAATACTCGCCCACTAGTGGTCTGTTTTTTATTTAAAAGCGAAGTCATGTATTATTCAAGAATAATCAATTAGAGAAGGAGAAGAGGCATTAGTTACTTTAGATTCATCAAACTCATTTTACTGTAGTCCCACGGCCTTGTAATGGATTGATGACTAAAATCAGTGAATGGGTTAATACGCGATATTTAAAGGGCCAGTCATAGTAGAAAAAAATACCATTTGGATTTGCAGGGCAACTAATGTTATATTTGGAGGCGACTGAGCAGACTGAATCACTACACATAATATAAATGTAAAATAGGCAGTGCAGGGGATTTACGTTTCAGGAGCTTATAAGCACAGAATGTTTGGTTCCTTAGGCCACACCCACTAACTGACCACACCCCTTTGTAAAAGTAAACAGAATAAATTATACAGTGAACTGAAATGCGGAGTAACCTATAATTTCAGGCAAAATGAAATAAATGTCAGAATTAACATTTGTCTATTAAAAATATTTATGAATTAGAATTAATTCCCTTGACTCCCCCTGCCTATGTCCCTGACTGGGAGTGAGGAGCCCTTCTGACTTACGGCCAGAGGTGGGTAGAGTATTCAAAATTTTTACTCAAGTAAAAGTATTGTTACTTGA
>WMED01030853.1:0-10031 GCA_019650415.1 Pipa parva | reverse complement strand
ATTTATCATTTTCAGTGTGAAATGAAGGACTCCAGCAGCTGTAAGTTAAGCCAGTTAACTTACCTACAGGGTCACTTTAGCTAGTCACAGACAGGCTGGCATTTGGCTCTTTAGCAACCCTGACATGTATCCATGTTTTGTAATTAATAAAGCACTAATAGCATTACGCTTTTGATGAAAATTAAATAGTGTCAGGCCCTCTCAAGGTTAAGAACATTTCTAATTATAAGTATATTAATCTATTAATTTGGCAATTAACAAAGGGTTTTAGAAGGAATTTTGTCCCTGGAAGTCTACATTGACAGCTGCCCCGCTTGAGGATTTTTTCTCCTTTTACCTGCAAGAAGATGAAGATATGGTTTCAAAGACTTAACTTTACATAATTTATAAGGCTGAAAAATGACACCAGTCCATCCAGTTCAACCCATTAACCTGCAATGTTGATCCAGAGGAAGGCAAAAAAAAAACAATTATCCTCATATTAGGGTAAAAATTCCTTCTGAACTCCAGATATAGCAATCAGAATAATTCCCTGGATCAAGGTCCCACACCTTCAGTTATCTAGTACCCATAACTTGTAATGTTCTTACACTGAAGGATCAGAATAATTCCCTGGATCAATATCCCACCTCCAGTTATCTAGTACCCATAACTTGTAAAAAAACTTGATGGGCAATATGTTTTTTTCAACCATTTCAACCATGGTAACAAAAGGTCATTTCAACCTTTTCAATTCTTTTTGCCATTTATCAATGCTTTTTGACACTATTTTTTGATTTGCTGGACTTTTTAATTCCTCTAATTTAAATGACTAAAATATCAAAAATCATTGATATCAAATGCAATGTTTTCAATGAGGCTCCCCTTCCATAACATTATGGATGTTCTTTTTTCAACATGAAAACTCATCAGATTGTGGAAAATGACCAGACAAGAGCCATAGGGAATACTGGGTTTTCACCAGCTGAACACTATTTTTAATAAAAAAGATTTTACAGAACGGCTATAAAAATCAGCACAAACAGTGATTTCTCAGAATGAATTCCAGTAGCCCAGAAAGAACAATGCCTATGTTAAATGGTGTGCCTCAAGATCAGAAATATATGGAGCTATGGGAGAAAATATCAAAGACAATGTCTATGCTATTACTTACAATTTATGTGTCATTTATTTAGTCTTTTATTTGGCATTTAAACAGTGGCTCAAAAACATTTTATTTTTTCCCTCTGCTTAATATCTGTTAGTGTGCAGTTTGTCGCTATCAACTTTTGCCAAGTTTTCTACAAAATATTTTCAATCTCTACAGGGAAAGCTAAAATCAGTAACAGAAGAGAGCCGCTAGCAGTACTGCACACAACACCCCATGCTCTTGTATTCAGATGAAATACAGTAATTGTTAGTATATCATGTCAACCGGCACACTTATTTCAATTCTGAATCTTCTGACAAAAAATATTTAATTCACTCATGGAGCTGTAAAATAACAGTGAAGATAAGAATAATTTGGAATTTGTTTATACGGGCACAAATAATCATTACTAGCAGCCATAAAGGGTGATAACGTAAATGTCAGTCAGCTGGAATTTCCTTCAAACCCAAGAAATGTAATTCCCAATAAGAAGGTGATGAATTTCAGAACAGAGTTTGTATATGAATGCTTTGTCTGGCTCCAGTTCAACACAACAAAAGAAGTCAAATGTTATGTGCTATTTGCATCCCTTCAAAGAAGTGTTTTGACATAAACTAAATAATAATTTTGGTTGAGAGGCGGCAGACTACTGGGGACGTTCTGTCATTGCTACATTTTTTCTTTACAGAAAAGATTGTTTTGATTTTGTCAGCATAATACACAAACATTTTTATTAACTTTTTCTTGCGCTGCAACCTTCGCTTTAAATAGTTATTAATACATTTTTACAATTAGTGCGCAAAATGATTGATTGAGCTAGTGGCAAACTGCAGTAAAGATGTCAAAACAACTGTTGCAAGATCTGGTGTCTGCTGTGCTTTGCAAAGGGTGATGTTTACAATACGTTTATTTCATTCTGCATTGAAGAACAATGGAATCTGTGTGGCCAAGATCTTGTGTTAAGCATTAAACAGAAAAAGAAAAATCAAAGCATTTTTTTAAAGGAAGATTTTAGATCTATTAAAATAAATGATCTTGTACAAAGACACCTTCACGGCATACTAAAAATTCTTACGAATCCGTGGTTCCCAAGTTATCTATATATAATGCTCAGATCAGCAATACAGCTAAGTTCTACAAAATTCTCATCAATTCTAAATTTCCCACTAGAGAGGACAAACACTATGGATGAATTTAATATAATTTCAGTAAATCACTACAATGCCCTAGATCTGAATACATCAAAATGACTTAATTCTGTAGAACACGGAGGGCTTAGAAAATCCATCTCAAGGGTTGAAGGAAACATAATGTTATATTGAACTCTTTGGTTTACTGTATTGAAAGGACATAATAGGAGTATGGAGTCAGCTTGAAGCAACTATTCATCATGAATGAGTCAGTATGGAAAAGTTGTTCATCAGTATTGTGAGACTAATTGGCAAGAGTGGTACTAGCAGGTATCACAAAAATATCCTGGCTCAGTAACCTAAGCAAGTGAACACATTTGGGGGTAATTTTTTGTATTTATTATTTTTTTAAATAGTGCTACTCTATTTCGCAGCGCTTTACAGAGATTTGTCATTCATTTCAGTCACTGCCCCATGGAGCTTACAATCTAGTTTCCTGAAGTTATTTTGGCAGCAAAAAAGGTGCAAATTCAAGTTTGCTCCTAAGAACCTCTAGTATCACCTCTGACTTGATCATTATTAGATCACAGGGGATGGCACTGAAACTTTGATTGTATGATGAGGGCACTCCCAACGGTGAAGTTTAGTGGTTGAGTGGTAATATTTACCATTGTTTTAAATATTCTTGAGTACAACACAAGAGCATATAATTATTTAATTTATAATTTATTTCTGGAAATGTCTGTCTTGGACAGAGTTTAAAATATACTAAATAGACAAATAAAGGACCCATTTAAATTGTGTCCAGACAAAAAACACTGATGATAATGAAATAAAACACAATGAAAATGGTCTCTGTGTGTATATGTGGTATAGACTTGTTAGGCTGGGATATTAAAGTTGATAGCATTCCACTGGTGTCAAAAAGTTGGTTTAAGGATTCAAAGCAAAACCACTTTTTACATTCTGGTAAGGGATATACTGAAATGTTTACTTAGATTATACCCTGATATTTATAAAGAATTGGAAAGTCTATTTCAACCTTTTTATTTTTTTTATCATTAATTTCCATTTTACTGTACTATCGATTCCGCTGATTTACAAATATAGGATCAATGTCAAAAACAATCATTATTCTATATTGATACCAATAACCTTTTGGGAAAACTTTTCAGACTGTGGAACACAGCTAACTCCATAGGGAATAATGGTTTATGCCAGCCTGGGGCAGGCAAATGATTTTGGTGATAAAATTTGCTTTGAAGAACTTTTTAAGTAGGTAAAAACAGCAAAGTTGATAATAATCACTGTTTCTCTAGCGTTAACTACTCTTTTTTAACTAAACTTACATTTACATTAACTCAGTTTTTTATTACTTTTATGAATAACCCCTTAAAGACTCTAGATTATTTAAGAATTTTACCAGTTATACATAGAAGCAATTATTGTCCCAACATTATTTCACATTCTACCAATAAATCAATAATAAGCTTTTGTTTTTTTCAAGTTCTAACAAATCTGAGCTAACTTGTTTTCCCACAACAATTGAAACGACGACTTTAAATCTACATATTACTAAATATTGTTTGTCATTTCACAGTGAAGAAACTTGTATTAGTGTTGCCATTACAAGTTGTGGGTGAAAAATCTAATAGAAACTGCCAACAATATAACTGTTTGAGTTGTTTGTAATATTTTGATATCCCATTTTGTTCTCAGACGTGCAGTACAATAAACCAGTCTAAGAAGCCTGTATTTACTCACTGTAAATACATTTTTTTTTTAAATCTAAATTTGCCAACTGCTAAACAAAAAACTGTTGGGGGAATGCCTAAGCTTTACTTTTATTTTGGAACTCACTAATTTTTAGAGATATTTCATTACATTAACACGCATTGATGCAAAGAAAATTCATGTGTTTAAACTGGAGTTGAATGGTTTCTTTGAATGCTTTCTGTTTTCTGTGTACACCCAATGGTTTAGTTCAATGAGTTTAATTATGAAAAAGAAATAATGTAGGGTATAATGTATATAAGAATGAATTGGAATGTGCTATTTTGGAAAGGAAAATATTGGCTTCTTTGAAAACTGTTGGGCTTAGCGAGCATTTGCTGCCTTGAAAGAAAATCTATTCCCGTATTGGCATCACTGCATATGGCTTGCTTCCAGTGGGAGACTGTAATGGACTCAGTGGAGCTACATTGATTTCATAGAGTATTTATGCGAAGCAGTAAAGTTTAAAAAAATTAACGGAGAGGAGAAGGTGGCCTCGAGTTTTGATAAAGAAATATAATTCCAGTGAACGGGCATGGAAAAAGAAGTCGTTTTGGAGTGCCAAATATATTTTTGTTTGTCAAATAATTATAACTGCCTGTGGCATTTATAAAGGAAAGAATACGGCATTTCAAATGGTATTATTTACTTGTTTTTTTGTCTTCTTGTGCTTTGTTGTTGAAAAGCAATGGTGAAATTATAGTGACTGATAAGGTCCCTAATTGATTCTTTGTACCTAGAAAGATTTAACTTCCCCTGCATTAGTACTCTCTCATTCACTCCGCCTGCTCCCTTTTCCCCAATTGTGATTTATGCTCCATGGGGAAAAGTATAGTTAAGGTGGATTATTATTTCAGAATAGAAAGACAGCAATAATCACACAATTAGAACACAGCGTCAGTTAGAGTATAAGTTAGTATAGGAATTCTCCCTCTGCGTTCTCAGCCAGCATGGGTGCCAAACGTGCCCCCTTTTGCACAGGTTGTCACACCAGTAAGGCTCTATCTATATAGGATCCCATTCAATAGGGTCTGACTTCACTACTACTATTAGGCAAGGCTCAGACTGTTATTAATTATCACTTACATCCTTAAGGCAAACTCCCATCTCAAAATTGTTAGCAGACCTAAAGATTTCCTATACCTTACCTTATAAAGTGGGGGGCATAAAACATCTTACTATTTTTGCTTAAAAACATTGGTATAGCACAAGTATAATACAAGCAATACTCCTAGAAATCCCACATATTGGGAGAAACTATTAATATACTGTGGGATATACAAAAATTGGTAGGTGCTAGAACTTAGTGTATCAGATCCCTATCACTACAAAGTAAGTCTACATAATAACAACATTAGTGTGTGTTAAGGGGTACAAAGAGTGTTGTTAATATTTGTACCAAGCAAATTTCATTTGGGGAAAATGTAAGTTTCTTCAAAGTTTCAAAAACTGTAATAGAGTTAAAGGGGTTGCTTATCATGATATGAATCTCTAACCAATTTTTAGATTAGTATTTGCAGTATTTTAGGTCAGGTTACAAATGATATTTATTTTTTAAGTGGATTTTAAAAGGATTTGATTTTTGCTTTGTTTCGGTATTTGGTCGCTGGGGGTCACAGATCATGAATTCAGTTAATCTGTGGCTTGATTTTGAATTCTTTTTCACTATTCATCTTTCCATTCAGACCTTGTACAATCACTTATTCAGTCTGCACTTAACTCAATGCACTGTTACTAAATTCAAGCTCAGCCTATCATACCGAGAAACCAAAAACTATTTTAATGTCTTTAGAGATTTTGAGCAAACAAAAAAAGCCACAAAAAAATACAAAATTCAAGCCTCTTTTCGACTGTCTTACAGTGCCACTATCTGCAGCATATCAAACATTCATTTAAAGGTAAAGGACATTTTAAAGGATTGCAGGAAATGCAACCACAAATTACCATTGTTGTGGGTTTACATCATATTAAACCTCTTGAAAACAATTTATATTGAACCAAGGGAATAAGAAAACACCCTTACACAATCAACCTCTCAAATAAAACTTTCAGGAATAAATTCAGTTACAGTTCCATTTATGGTGATCAGGCACGTTCCAGTATTGAACATTGCTGGATTCTTTTAACAGTACAAAGAATCACTTGGATGATAGGCTGATCTTGACGGAAGTCTTCCAAGTTCTAATGATAAGAACCCCTTTCAATTGCAGTGGATGTCCATGGGAACCTATTCATTTCTTTTTATTCTGAAGATGGTGTATAATAATAAAAACCCATAACAAATCAAAATTCTAACAGAGAAACAAAAAAACCTTATTGTCCAAAAATCATGTTTAGCTTTGATTAGCATTTTGGCTTTATGGTTATCATTAATTTCAAAATAATTCCTTTCGGGACAATTACTAAAAAAACAAATATTCAGTTAAAGCAGAAAAATTTGAATATTTTTTTCATCTTAAGGAAGAAATCCTTCCCATCTCTAAATATAGGATAATTCAGAATTATTCCCTGGATTAAGAATCCACCTCCAATGAACTAGTCTCCGTAACTTGTAATATTCCCACAAAAAAGGCCCCTTTTAAAATCATTTAGTGAAGCCACCATGACAACTTAATAAGGCAGAGAGTTCCGTAGTCTCATTACTTTTATAGTAAAGAAACCTCTAGATGCAAAGGATGCTTCTTTGTTATACTTACAGTCATTCTATTCCTGGTTATTAGGGCCCACTAAGTCATGTTTTTTTCTAAATGAAATAACTTACATGTTTTCTATTGCTATTATAGTCCATCTATTCTATTTATTTAGCTGCCCACCTGTGAACCTGCTTAAGTTCTACTATATTTTTACATGTACTAGTGTCCAAAACTGCATGCAGTGTTCCAAATACTATATGATGAGCGATTTGTAAAGTGGTAAAACTATGTCCTATCATATGCATCTATGCCTCTTTTTATGCACCCCATGACCCTATTTGCTTTGGCAGCAGCTACTTGACACTGATGCTGTCTGCATTTCACCTGACATTTCATTTTCTTCTGTATGAACAGTGGAGAAAAAGATGTTTAATCATTTAGCATTTTCTTCATCTTACTTCACAATCCCTATATCAGTACTGTACTTTTTAAAGGAGAAACAAAGGCTAATTTTGTCAAGATGTGATTCACAAGGGGGACATACTCACTTTTCTTGACAGCCACTGTGATCCTCTTCACTTTCTCATTCTCTCAGTTTCACCGAATACAGCAAGTATAGTAGGTTTGGAAAGTACATTCCATTAACCAGAGGCATAACTACAGAGGTGCAGCTTATCTTCGACAGAACCTTAGGGGATCCCACTGGGCAAAAATCATTGTATTTTATGGCAAAAACGAATCAAAAATCTCCATTATTCCATAGTGAGCACATAATCCCACATGCAGAGATTAGAGTGGATTACTAAACAAGGAGGATGGATTAATAAAAAAGTGATAAATGGAAGCACAGGTGTTTGGTCTAAAAGATAAGGGGGGTCCTGTCCACATATTGCACCAGGGCTCACTAGCTTCTATAGTTATTCATTAAAACAAGATATATACTTTATTGCTTCATGTAAGTGTAGGGAATCACTCAAATGCTGGAGCAGTCTTTAGTGATTAACACAACAAGTTTCTCTCTTATTCAACATTTATTTCAGAAAAAAAATGAACTTTAAACACAGCCTTTCTTTGGCTAAACAAAAGTCACTTCAAAACGCCATTTTCAGAGTAAAAAGTCCTTTGCCAAGAAAAAACACAGTGAGTAAGAGCACCTCATGCTGTTCTGGTTAACAAATAAAATATACCTTCCCTTCGGTTGTCTCCTTGGGGTGCAATGTACTGTACAGCTCAGTAGTATAGCAGGGTCTTAAACCACACGTCTCTGTTCCTCTCACAGGGATTTTTAGCATCAGCCACAGAAGCCACTTCTCAGGTTTCCCAACACCAACCACACCCAACTGGTTCTCCCAGCTGCCTTTTAAACTAGGCTCTAGCCCAAGGGTCTGCAACCTTTTGGGCTGAGAGAGTCATATACGTGTGGCTCTGCTCAGCCCTTTTGAATCTGAAGCTGCTGACGTCATATGTGACGTCACATAGGTGATGTCAGCAGCTCCGGATTGGCTAGCAACCCAGAAGCACGGTGACATCAGCGGCTCCGGATTGGCTAGCAACCCTGAAGCACTGAGGGAGCTTTGTCTCTACAGCGTTTTCCAGTGATTAGTAGGCAGACAGTAACGAGCGGTGCTTGCATGTGAGCACTGCTCGTTACAGTCAAAGAGCCAGATGTAATCATCAAAAGTGTCACATCTGGCTCGAGAGCCATAGGTTGTTGACCCCTGCTCTAGCCTGCAGCTGGGGTGACCTATAAAATATGGACTGATCTCCAGTGTTAGATTCATTTTTTTGGAGCAAAATGTCTCCCCTCAAACACTACACCCTCATATAAGTTACACTTTATACAGCTAAAGGCATAAGAGCTACTAAAATTAGTTATGTGCAAATTAACAGATTGTTTGTAACCAATTTACTAGAATTCAATGTACTGTATAACTTCTAACCCTTGTAATATCATTAAGTATTATTAGTATTGTAATCATCATCCTTTTCTTTATTTGATTATATATATATATATATATATATATATATATATATATATATATACACACATACATACACACTTCTTGGTCCTTAAGAAGCAGATGTATTTGATGATCATGACCTGACTTCAGTAGGATAATGTACCAGGTGGCTAATTGTCTCTAAAACAAATAGTCTGATAATTAGCAGGAGAGCACAATGCCACAGAAGCCTAACCACCAACCTTTATTTAAGTTAAGCAAATGGGTGAGCGAACGATGCAGCTGCATCTTGCTCTGACAAGTTAATAAGGGTGCCATACTTCATTTAGTCAGTTGCACTAGCCAAAGCATGCCCTAAGGACCTGACATCAATGATTCTTGAATTGTGAAGTTAAAGCAGATAAAACAATTATAATAGATACAAAGAAAAAGATCTTACTGCTGAAATCTGTCTGAAATTAGCAAATGCACAGCAATAAAGAAGTAGGATTCCAAATACGCTTCCCGAACAGTGGTCTAAATTTTACATTCCTTTGTAGTCATTGTTTAAAGGAAAATATTATTATATACTGAAGAGGCTTTTTATACGGACATTCTCCTTGAAAATAATCTCTGCAATTCTACTTATATTAAAATTAAATATGTTGTGATTATTTTTATTATTGCTTTCTTATCATATAACCCAGGGGTCGCCAACCACTGGTCCATGGGCCCCTTGGTACCAGGATACAGGGTGCCCTATCCCGCACCATCTCAGTCTGTCAAACCTTTGCTAAGTGGGTAACTGGTCCCCAATGCAGCTATCTATCCCCCTATGTGTTTACATTATAAAATTTCATTCAGAGGAAGGTATGTAGCACATTCACATGGGTAATTCAAATTTTAGTCAAGCGTCACATAGATTTCACCCATAAAAATCTGCATAAAAGTCAAAATAAAACTAGTGGAACCTAAACAGTGTGTTACAAAAGTCAGATTTTTTTTTTCATTTAGTTTTAATATTAGAGCTTAGAAACATTTATAAATCAATAAAAACATTTCTTAAAAAATAATACTGTTTTTCTGGCCACTTCCAAGTTGTGCACCATATTTTAAGAACTGGCTAGTACATTTATCCTATGATTAGGGTACACTTCTTTGTTATTGTTCAACAACCATGCCTCAGAATGTGAGGCCCCACACAGGTCAGTGTTCTGTAAAGAGATCTGAAGGTTAAGAAATAGGCTGGTCTGGGAACTTGCACCCGACGTCTGTCACAGGAAGACTGGGTGAGGTGAACCACCATCAAGAACATACAAATTTGCTGCATCAATCAATCAATCAGTGGTGAGGCTATTACACAATCACCCTCAATGTAAATAATGCTTATGGTTGTAAACCTATGTCTTGTTTCACTAAACCCCAC
>WMED01030851.1:0-10032 GCA_019650415.1 Pipa parva | reverse complement strand
GTTATTCACTAAGGTGCGAATTCGACTGTCGAATTCGCAAACAGCGGATTCCCATGGTAAGTCTGCGGGTACTCATTAATAACAATAAACCCACAATCTTACCCTTCCAAGCCACCTACTTTATTATTATATTGTTATTATTACATAGATTAGGTACTGATTTACTGCTTTATAATATATCTGTTTAGTCTGGCAGACCCTGTACCTTTCAGCATAGCAGTTAGGGTTAGGGGAACCTTAGTTCTTATTGAACCTAGTAAACAGTGAGTTTACATACAGACTGATAGCGAGATACTACTGTACAGTGGGTGAACAAAATGAGAAGTAGTGAAATAAATTATACTTTAAAAATCAAACCTTAACTTTATTTAACATTCCGTTATTCGGAATGTTAAATAAAGTTTAAAACGCTATTCGCTTAGTTTTGTTGGCCTTTGTTTATGGAAGACTCCAGCGCTATAGAAGTCTGCAATCAGCGAGCAGATAAACACAAATGCAGCGACACAAACCAGGACTTTGGATTTATGTAAAATATGTAAGAGACGGAGTGAAGAAACTGCCAATCCACATGGTTCTTTAATGCTGAAAAGGACCTTGTTTACTCACCGCGGCTAAATATAATATGAAGAGCATCAGATATTTGTGGAATGTTCATTTATTTATCACCTGCCCTTCCCATCTCTCTTTTTCTATTCATGGAAAATGTTGCTGTAGAGGTTTGAGACAAATTGTGAATAATTCAACAAGGCCTTGACGGCTGATCACAAACTACAGATTGTTTTTAATGCCGTAAAGAGGATTTAAAGGGGAAATGAACATTTAAAAGTACACCCCCCCCGGCTGTGTCACTGGCAGTTATACTGTACATACTGGAAGCCCTTTAAAAAGTCAGTAAACTAAATTGAAATTAATTTGAAATCCGTGGATGACTTCTGGACAACCATGTGCTTCTCCAGCACCCTTAGAAGGAATTCCTGATTTGTAGGAAGTCCAATATGGCTGCACCTAGCGGGGAGAGAGAGAACAGACCAGTGAAAATCAGTAAATGTAACATTTTTTTTTTTTACGAGTATCTGTGTTACTGGTCCTTTAGTTATATAAATGAGTTGCGGCATATCCATCAGTAATTCCATTGAAACCTTTTTGAAACCCGTATGAAAATTTTTAAATAAATCTGCATCCAGATTTAATATGACATCACAAATTCGCATTTCTATGAGCTGTTTTCCTTTGTTCTGTTTTGTTTTTCTAAGTGTTTTTATGCCATAATGGGGGGGGGGGGGGGGGGGGGGGGGGGGGGGGGGGGGGGGTGTCGCATGGATATATAGAATAAAATATATGACTATAGTTAATCTACCCGGCGATGCCTAGTTTCCAATTTAGAAATCAGGTAGCCAAATATGATAAGTTTAAATGCAATTTTTCCCCATGTGCTAGAAGGCTGCGTTTCTTTTTTTGTCGATGTTGTCATAACGGCGTTAACATTTTTTAACCCGCCTTAGTATGTTGTAGATAGCGAGAAATAACAGCCTTTGCTGAATTTGCTAAGTGGCGAATTGTTTTCCGATTTAATGCATCTACTGGACAATTCTCACTTTGGGGAATAAGCCCCCCCCCCACCCTGCAGAGTCCCATAGACGCTATTCTCAGGCTGAAGTGAAATTAATGGCTATGGGTAACCTTTGCAGAAAGTGCAAGGCTCTGAAAGGTTTGATGACCTCATAAATTGATCCGCAAAAGAGAGGGAAAACTTAGGCACGGACATATTTATAACGCAGGCACTCGCTGTTTTATTCCTTCATAAAAACTTCAAAGTACAACACAGTAAAATCTACTGAATAGCCAATTATATCCCTATTACATTAGCTTATTCCATGGGGCGATGCAGGTGAGAGAGGAAGGCGCAGGGGGGAGGGGGGTTTCTTAGCGGACATATTGCGCATCAAGGTAAACTGTAAGAAAATAAAAAAAAACAAAAACTTAAAACTAACAGAAAGCAAGATATTTATCCCCGAGGCTTCTGTTAATTGAGTCCCTGCAATGCACGTGGCCTTAGGTCACTGCTTTATAAAGCAGAGGGATTTATGGGTGGTAAAATAATCGATAAGAGCAACAATTCATAAATCCTGTAATAATTAAAGTAGCTTGCCTTGTGAAACGCAGGCTGTGGGTTAAAATACAACTTATATAAAACTGTCACATCCTCACCTGCGGGTGTTGTCTCTGATCCGAGTGTCCCTGGCTCACCAAGAGCTCACTGAAAGTGCCACAGCAGTTTTTGTGCGTTTAAAGGGGAACTTTAGCTTATGAGATTTTTTTGTTTTTTGGATGTAAATTTCCTGCTGTAGCTATCAGAGATTTCTTGCATGGGTGTCCGTAGGGGACAATCCAAGAGGGATGGGGGGCAAGCGCCAAATGTCATGATATCATGTGACTACATTACCATCATGTGATGCATCGGGAGTAGTTCCAGCCTCTGTCCTACCTTATCTGCCTAATGGATGACCAAATGATTTGCCCCATTTCCTGAGTATTCGCCCCATTGTGCGAATTCAGCCGTCGAAGCTCCTCCGATAGTCGCAAATATGCTACTCTTCATTTACTAAGCACCGGATTCCCTTAGCGGTGAAGCGAACGTCAGCGTATGTGATTTCTTGAGTAGTGCGGCGATGTCAGTCGAAGAGAAGTAGGGAATGGAATGATGCACCACATTGGAGTCCTTCATTAAACCTCCCTAATTCAGGTGAATTTGGAGCTGCCTTGCCAAATTCGCTACTTCGACAGATTCTGCACACATCTTCCTGCAACGCAAACGGATGAGAATTTGCAATGTCAGGAGGTCTATTAACTCTCCATAAAGCATAAATACAACATTTTGTTAAAAATGGCTTAATTTCTTTTTGTTTATCCATATACGTATGATAGCTCAGTAAGGTTTGTATGTATATAATTTATTCTAAAAAAAATTGAGTATTGCAATACTTGGTGAAACCTTTTTTTATTGGACTAACAGTCAAGCTATATTAATATTACTTGTGACTTGATAAAGGGAGGACAGACCTCCTGAAAGCTCCTCTAACTAAACTGAGTGTTGGTCCAATAAAAAAATCAAAGTATTGCAATACTCATATTTTTGCATCGGTGTACTAGCACGACCACTCCATCCTACATTATAATTTATTCTACATATTTGCATTTATAATTATAATATGAGGTAAAACCTCATTCAATATATTACAGTGCTCTCTGGTGGTGAAATACCATAAAAGTAAAAAAGCACCATATTTTTGCTTGTTTTACCTCTGAAAAGAGATCAGTTTTTATTGAGTCGAAGAAGTTACCAATACCAACTCGGATATTCTTAAGATATTAAATAGAAAAAAACAAAAAAAAAAGAATTTATTGGTGCTGGAAAAATTATTTATCAAAATAAAAAGTTGGAAAAATTAAAAGTTTTACTTAAGATCTGAGAAAGACATTTTATACCCGGCATTTTCCTGGTGTTTATTTCCCGCAACTAGGTCCTTTTGTCGCTGCAGTCACGTTTCACTTTATGGCCGAGATGCAAAGCCATATTTATCCCAGGGAATCAGTCACGTAGATTACAAGGCAGTATTTTGTATTCTGTGAAGGCTGGAAAGCTTTTATAGGAATGAATTAACGCAGCGTTCAAAGAGATAAGAAATCGAGAATATTTTAAAGACGTAACTATGATAAACAAGATATTTATGAGTACGTAAATAAATAACGGTACAGTAAAAAAAGTCTGTAAGATCTGGAAATGATAGAAAGTCCTTTAAAAAGCAAAGACGAAACTGTTTGGAAATTGAGTCATATTATAAATATTACTCTTTACGTAGAGAGTGAAATGCAGACAGATTCAGAATTATTCCGCATGCGGTAGGTTTCACTTGACTGGTTTATCCGATTCTGGGGCTTATTCATGAAAGTGCGAATTCGACTGTTGAAGTTTATTCGTGTCAGTTTGGGTTCCTGATGTTCACGAATTCTCTGCTGGATCCGCGATCCCGTTGTCATCTTCACTTATGGATCTTGGTGTTTTGCTGAAGAGAGCAAGCGCAGTAGCAAAGATCTGATTGGTAGATGGTAAGACATTGGGATCACTAAAGACAGCAAGGGTAACGCTGGAGCCTAAGATTCTGCTGGGTGAGTACCTTCTCCTTCCCCTTCTCAATCACCCCTCTAGAGTGAATGTGCCCATAGTGCTCCTTTAAACCTGTAGAAAGATAATTTTAACAGCTCAGTTGCTGCTCTTAACTCTACTTGAGTCTCCACTCTTCTCTTTTCTTCCATCCTCCCCTGAATCAGATAAGCACATTAATCATTTTCTTTATTTTTTTCAGTTCTGACATGCAATTTAACTTCTTGGCCAACAAACGGCACTGTTTATTGAACGAGTGCTCTATGTTAAGGAGTTTACCACATTGCCATCTTTTGGTAGAAGTTATAATGCAGCCTAAAACATACAATTTAAATTTGCTGTTCTGGGGAAGGGAGGAGGGTTCCGGCTTGCACGTAAGTGCAAATACGGTAATGATGAAGGATAGGGTGCTCACTGTTCAGGTAGAGAATATATTTATTGGATTGTAGCTCACTTTATTACAAAGAAAGCAGCTCATACGACATTTTGGGGTTGCCAACCTCTGTATATGCTTCTCAAACACTACTATCCCTTTAACCCAGCAGTTCTCAACCTGTGTGTTGAGACTCCTTTGGGGGTCAAATGACGTTCTCACAGGGGTTACGAACACGCTGCTGAAGTTGGAAGAGACTGCAGGTCCCCTTATACAGGGTTCCTGCGTGGTGACGTTGGGGCCGAATGTCATCACATGACGCGTGACTCAATGACGTCGGGCCAAAACGTCACGTGTGACATCAGGCCAGGGGGGAGGGTCGCGGTCTCTACTAGGTTGAGAAACGCTGCTTTATCCTATTGTTGGGCTCCCGATTTAAATATTTACTCTATATTGGTATAGTTCCTGTAGCGGACAACATGACATTATAGCTTAATAAAGTCAAGTTCTAAAACTCAGAATGCAGGGAGGCCGGATAGAACATTGAATTTTTTTGTACCAATGAAGTAACCATTTAGTGAGTAATTTTATTTAGTTATTTTATTTCGTTTTCAATAATAGCTAGTAGTTTCCTTAAGCTCCTGTAATTTTCAGACAGTATTTTTTGTTTATCCTGCTCTACAGTAGTCCTCAACCATTGGGGGTTAGTCAGTACCCCGGTGAAACATTTATAATCAGAACCGCAGGTAGAAATCCTAGGTTTTTATTGTCAGAGTGACATGTATGGAAAAGAGGTTTCTATGCTTAGGTTGGGTAGTCATTGAGAACTAGGAATTCCAAGAAGCAGCAATTAATTAGATTCTTCCTACTCAATATGTGCCTGGTGAACCACGTTTCACGATGTAAAGCATGCAACATGCAACACTGTATCTGTCACCCTCCGATGACAATGACAGAGTAGAACAAACAGTTTTCATTTATTGATGTTTGTGTTGTTTCCATCCTTTGTGATTTAATAGAGCGCTGCAACGCACTTCAATAATTTAATAGGTTCATAAATTAATGCACAAGCAATCGTGTTTCATAAAATGTAACACAATGACTACAACAATGATTAAAATCAACTAAATTATGGAACCATCACAAAGTCAGAGATGAAAGTCATTCCGGAGAAGTTTGTGGGGCATTAAAATATCTTGGGAATTTGTAATCTAAGAAATGGGATGAGATACGTTTCATTTATGTGAAGCCATGGATTATACCATAAGTTTTATAGGGTCAAAAATGGTTAATGTTTTTGGGGGAAAGCTTAGACAACACGTGAAAACCTGAGCGATGTTTTTATCCGGAAATGGTAAAAAATTCTGGTCAGTGCTGGTGCTGTGGGTTACAGCTGTCTAAATACTGCCTGTGATAAAGTGAAATGTGTGATGTGTCTAGATTGAAACATGCTGTAGATAAATGTACTCAGACAAGTGAAACTTGTGTGATAAGCTGGGTCTTCCCTTTAGCAAATGTCCAGAATTTGTTTCGATGAAATTAGGAGATGGGAATAATGTAGAACAAAGGAAGATCCGAGAGGGACACAAGAAGGAGGAGGACAAGAGGATGTAGATTAAAGGCAGGAAGGAGTTACAGGAAAATAAGGTGGACAGATGTAGAGACTCGGACATCCTGCTGAAGGGGCAGAACTTCTAATTAATAGGGGGGTTGGTGGTTGGCCTTTCTCTTTCACTTTTCACTTTCTGTTGGGGGAGTAAAGAGTTGGAAAGAGTAAGCAATGGAAAAGTGTACATAATTATGTAAATATGTACACATGCAAACAGATTGATGATTAGTAGCAGGAGTGACGCGAATTCCAATGGTGAAATTTAATAAAATCAAAAATACTACAGATATCATGATATCGATTACATTTTTCCCATATCACGATATCAATTTTACTGATATCGCGATATTGGATTTTTCCCAATAATGCGATATCAAAGAATTCGATTCCGATTTTTCAATAATTTTCACATTTTTTGGTCGAAAAATTGAAAACGGCCTTTTTGAATTTAATACATTTAGCCCCAAAAATGAAGTGCAGTGACCTCATCCTAGCAATGTCCCACTAGCTATCCTATGTGAATAACACATCCCTTTTTATGTCATCATATTACTAGTTCATGTTGTCACTTGGTTGCAGAATTGGAAAAGCGGAGAATGGATGCAAATTCTGACCTGTTCCTTACTGTTTGGACTTTTATGAATAAGCCCCCAGCTGGTCTAAAGAGCTTACAGTCTCATGGAGTTCGGATTACAATAACAAAGATACGAGTTGTGCAGAGAGAGAAGTCAGCTTCTTTTTCTTTTAAATTTTTGCATTTTCTTTTATCAAAGTGAGCAAAAGTGCTGCAATTAATTACCATATATTTTTCGCCTGCTCGTTCTTCTGCCAGTGGAAAACAGCAACGTAACTCTACGGACAGAATTATAAGCAAATATTACAATGTAGTTATTCATTTTTTAATCATGAAGTTAAACTTTATTACTCGCTGGCTTCATGTTTATGACTCTTATCTGTAATAAATTCTGCAAATGTTCTCTCTCCGTTCTACATATGTTACCGGGCTCGCAAATGGCTTGTGTTGGTCTGGAATAATAAGACATTTATATTCTGGGGTTGGTTTGCATCGCAAGGCTCTGCTGCAGTAGAGCGGTCTCTTTGTTCTGGGTTTTCGTAGGGACCTTGGACGACACACTGTGAGAGAAGAGGATTAATGCTGGCATTGAACATTTTCTCGATAGCAGAAGTATGGAACATTTCACAAAAATTATATTTAGATAAAGCCAAAATGTTTTCAGATGCTTATACAATGTGTCTAGATATAATATAGTGAAGTGTCAGAGAATGCAAGCAGGAACATCATGAGAGAATGCAATAAAGTTTGAACCAATAACTATGGATGTACCTATTGCCCCAGTATGTACTAAATCACTGATAAAGTAGAAGGGAAACAAGAACATATTTTTCAAAGTTTGTCAGCAAAAAAATTGTGTGGATTACATGGTTTGAATTAAAGTCTTTGCTCTTGGTTCACCTTAATTAAAAGGCCAAAACCAAAGATGTTTTATCTTGAAAATGCTGAAAATTAAGCCCTGAGATGATTAATAACCGTTAGGAGAAGTCTTAGCCCCCTCTATAACGAATGAAGGATTTCTTTAATATAGTTCCCCTTTATATTTTAAACATGGAAAGGGATGGAGCTTGATCAGTGGGACAATGAGCTATAAGTGAAATAAAAAGAGGAATTATTTGAGGAGCAAAGGAGGGTATAGGACAGTGATGGCTAACCTATGACACGCGTGTCAGAGGTGACACGCTAAGACGTTTTTGCTGACACGCATCATGGCGCCATTCTTGCTGCACTCTCAGCAGGAAAGTTTCCCTGCCTCTGGATTTTTCTTGAAGTGACACACCACCTGAGTTATGCTCGGATTTTTGGTGAATTTTGACAGAATGAGCTCAAAAGCTTGTCCATCACTGGTATAGGAACATAATGGGATAGTAAAATTCTACTGAAAGATAGACCTGTAGAATGAATAATCTGGAAAATGAGAGAGAGAATGCTATAAGGAAATGTTCGCTTACAGCCATATGTCCTTTGTAAATTTTTAACAATCGTTTACAGTAAATTAGTGCTCCTTTAATGGTGTTTCTAATGCAGCTGTCAGTGTTTAGATGTTCTTATTGGCTTAAAAGTTGCTCTTGCCCTGTGGGACCTTCCATATATAATGAATCTGGTTTTTCTTTTATATTATTTATTGTACTTTATGGAATATTATATTCCTTTACTTTAGAATTCATTATTTAAATTGAAATTAATTTCACGTTTTATTTTCAACATTAGTCACCGCCGTCTTATTTTTTTTGATCATCTAAACAGGGTCCTGTCTACCTGGTGAGAGAGAGCTTAACTTTCCTTCATTTTTGAACTGATTACTTCTCCAGCCACTTTATGAAATGGAAATTTTGGACACCCCAAAAAAAAAAATAAGAGGAAGGTTGAACAAATTTTTCCACAATCAGTTCTTGTTCAACATGATTTCATAAAACAATACATAGATCAAAACTGGATGTTGTCCCCAGATACAAAGTTATTTGAGCCTTCTTTTATTAGGTCCTTTAATGCTTTAGTTTCTCCTGAGTTGTCCAGCACTGAGCTGGATAATCTGAATAACTACTTTTCCAATTGAATAAATTATTAACGTAAAGATCAAAGCGTTATATAAGGACTGGACTTTAAAAACTATTGCATTGTAAGGTTTGTGAAGGTGTAGTCTGTGAGGAGTAAGAGGCTGTAGTTTGGGTGCACAGGGACTTAGCACAAGCTATGCATACCCAGTCTAAGGTAGACTTTGGTCTTCACCATTGACCCCCGCAAGAGGATGTGGGCTTCGCCTCAGGGAATACATAGGTCACGACCCCAGGCAAGCCATCCTCTGGTGGACGGAGGAAGACAAGAGAATAGACAGACACAGTTCTAAAGATCAGGGAAGGCAGCAAGAATCAAAGTCAAGGTGCAGGCCAAAGGTCAGGGCAGGCAGCAAACAGGCAGTCCAAAAACAAGCCAAAGTCAGGAACCAGAACAAGCAGAAAATGGACAAAATCCAAAAGCCACAGAGTGAACAGGAAAGTTCTATATTTGAGCACAGAGCGAACTGTTTGATTGCCTTATAAAGGCATTTTGGTGGTGAAGAAATGATGCGTTCACGCCAGGACTGCAGTGCATTTTTGCAACTACGATGGAAGCGTGACGGCGCATTTTCGCAACCATGACGGAAGTGCGACAGCAACTGTTTGCATCTGTGATGGAACCACACGCAAATGCCGGGAGCTCTGGTAAGTGACTTTCCTGACATGCATATAGATGTAACCTTTTCTGTCTTATCTAATTTCTTCAGAAAAAGAAAACTGTCTGTCCAGAATGACTGAGTATTATAAAGAGCCAAGTAACCATTTCCTTCAACTATGAAATACAAGGTTAAATGGAGTCATGTGAACTCAGCTAGGCCTCCTGAAGTTCCTAACTTCCAAAGTAAAATCATGGCGTGTTCGTAAGGGTATTGTAAAACAGATAAGAGGTTTGTATACAATAATGAGAAGGATAGAAGGGATTTGTAGGGACTGAAGGTGGGAATGAAGACAAAACATTTTTTTTGGATTAGTATCCCTTGATCTCTTGTTTCCTGGTGGGCCCCTGATCTCTTGTTTCCTGGTGGACCCTTGATCTCTTGTTACCTGGTGGGCCCCTGATCTCTTGTTACCTGGTGGGCCCCTGATCTCTTGTTTCCTGGTGGGCCCCTGATCTCTTGTTTCCTGGTAGGCCCCTGATCTCTTGTTTCCTGGTAGGCCCCTGATATCTTGTTTCCTAGTGAGATCCCTGATCTCTTTTTTCATGGTGGGTCCCTGATCTCTTGTTTCCTGGTGGGCCCCTGATCTCTTGTTTCCTGG
>WMED01030849.1:0-10032 GCA_019650415.1 Pipa parva | reverse complement strand
AGATCATGTGAAAATATATTTGTGTCATTCTCAAAACTTTTGGCCATGACTGTAGTTCCACCTCTGTGTGCTGACTACTTTAAATATTGCCATTTGTACCATTCCTGGAAAATCAATAAAGGACACATTCACAATGTATATCCTCCCTCACAAATGATCTAATCTATGAAAACTAACAACTGTGTTAAAACCCCTTTGGAACCGCATGGAGCCTAGAATATTTTTTTTTCTAGCATTTAGATAATTAGATCTGAAAACTGTACTGCCTCTATGTATAAAATGAGCCATGCCTTATTATTCCCAGCTTTATGGGGGCTTTACAATATATTGTTATGGAAAAAAAACTCCAAAGTGGCTTAATATGTAATGATTCTATTAAGAAAATCCTTACTAATAGTAAGAGGTGTCCTGACAAAGGTTATGTGGATGAGACTAAATGAGATTTTACCACTCTTTTCACACATCACATTTGCCAGTTAATTTGTTTTATCATAAGCTTCCTGCCAGTGAATAGAGATGTGATGGGAATTTATAGACTGTCTGCAGATATAATGATTCTATGGTACATTCGCTGTACATTAGCACACAAATGAATGACTCTTCACAGCTTTTTATATTGGCCATAATTCATTAAAGGTGCGATGCATTTTCAAAGTATGGTGCATTTTTCACTATGTTCATCATGCAATGACTGGGTACTTGAGCGGAGGCTTAACAAATGTTACTAATGGAAAAAGTCCTATTAAAAAAAACAGGAAAGAATATTATTTAAATCCGTGCCATATCACAAAGAAAAGGAGGTCAGTGTTTAATTACTCAGCTAGTTAAAATGTTCAGTCCAATGTAAATACTGTAAATATATTTGAGGTACCATTACTTTAAGCCAACATACTTATTAATCATAAAGTTTTCTTTTAATTCTCATGAGTACACTTTGTGCTGACATAAAGGGGGTACTTACTAAAAGTTAAATCTTTTCCCTACTTGAACAGTATTGACGATATCGACATTTATTAAGCCTTTTTTAACTTTTTTTTTTTCCTTAAACAAGTGTTCACCAGGTTGAATGGAGTGAAAAGCCATTATTCTCTCTAGAGATGGTAATGCTAAAATTTCTAAGTAACCAGCAGGAAAAATCATCAACATCGAACGAAAAGGGCTCCTTTGACATTAAATTAAATTGTAGCAGTATTAACATATCAATATTTATCAATATAAATTTTTATTGATATCAATAAATTATATTTGTTTTTACATAAATTAGGGGAAAACAAACAAAAATGTGGTGAAAAAATGGTGATACGGATCGAATGACTTTAGTAAATACAGCGGTACCTCGAGATATGAGCTGCTCGACATATGAATTTCTTGAGATACAAGTTGCGACTCGTACCATTTTCCTGTTTGAGATACAAGCTGAAATTTGAGATACAAGCTGAAATTTGAGATGCGAGCTGAAATTTGAGATACGAGCTGAAATTTGAGATACAAGCTGAAATTTGAGATGCGAGCTGAAATTTGAGATATGAGCCGTTGGGGCTGTAAAGGATTAATTCCATTTCAGTTATTTTAAATGGGGATAATTGGTTTGAGATCTGAGCTGTCTTGAGTTATGAGCTCGGTCATAGAACGAATTAAACTCGTATCTCTAGGTACCACTGTATCCCCATAAATGTTAGTTTGCATAAACATTTTATCATGTTTATAGTAGTATACTATATACTGTATGTATGTATATATTATACATAGTAGTAGTATATCTACCTATATATTTAAACCAAGGCAATGTCCCAGAATATAGGATTTCCTCTTCTTGGGAACTACAAGTGTCATCATTCACTGTGAGCCATCAGTAACTGGAATATGGAGAAGTAAATGATTGTTTGACGTCATGTACCCTGTACAAAATATCAGCACAAAGAGAAAGTTGTCAGATAGATCTACTTTTCACAGTGCAGTGAAACTGGTTTAATATTCTAACACAAGGGCTACAAGTGTCTTTTTCAGTCTCCAAGAAGAGCTTGCTTGATTTGATACCCCTTTAAACCTGTAGCTTTATCTCTGTTCCTGCTGTTGATACTTATTCCAATTTCCTATTTATCCATTAGCACAATCCAATGGAATATGTAATGGAAAGGCCCAATGAATTAAAATTTCCAGTTTTCATTTCTGTATAGAACTGTTTGTGACCTGCTGTTTTCCATCATTAGCTATTTCATGCTAAGAGAAGCTACAGGTGGGGGGCTCCATCACTCTTGCAATAGGATTACTGACAGGAAGATAGTCCTGTACATAGAAAAATCTCCCCAGAATATCAGAATTTTATCCTACTTATATTCAATCTGATAATCTCAAAATGTATACAAATCTATGGAAAGGTCATTAAAAGATGATTTAAATGATCCAGTTTGAATAACTGGTCCTTTCAAATATTTATGTATTTATTTGTTTTTGCAATTTAAATTGTGTGTAGCTTGTAGAGCTTTTGTCTGCTTTTTCTTCTAGAAGCCACTTGAATCTGTATTGTGCATTTGTATTTCACAGGCTACACATATTTACTAGTAGCCATGGGCATGTATCATTTATCTTCTAGAGAGATTTATTACGAACACACTTAAAGACAATGCCTTCTAGCAAATCATTTTCTGTGCCTGGTGACCGACTAAACAAAAATCAGTAATCATTAGGGAACTTTGCTGTGTCCAAGTTACACAGAATGTACATCTATAGATATCTGTATCTTTTCAGGTCTACAGAACTGCACAAATACATGAATTGTGCACCCGTCACCTCAAAACTAATACTAATTTAGGTTATACTAATGAAATAAACGTTTTTCTAAATATATATGTATTTTTAAAATATGTAAATTTATACTGCGTTTCTCTTTGTCATCTTCCCTGTCAGCTTGACTTTTCTTTCTGGAGTCGGGTTGAGCGGGGCTAAATGATGGTCGACATTATAGCTCCTCCAATCAGATCCCTTAAATCACAATCTAGCAGGGATCTGATTGGGTGAGCTATTATGTCAATCATCATTTAGCCACACCCACCTGACCCAGGTAAGAAAAGTCAGGCTTGACAGGGAAGATGACAGAGAGAAATGCTGTTTAAAGGTACATTTTTTTAAAATACAAATATATTTACCAAATCTTTTCATTTCATTAGTACAACCTAAATTAGTATTAGTGTTTTGAGGTGACAGGTGCACTTTAAACATATAAATGTTTAAATGTGTCTACACTTATTTTATGTGATGATTAGCTTGATTTTATTGAAAAGTGTATTTTAAATTAGGCCCTGATTCTGGGGAAATTTAAGGGATTTTATAGGTTCAGTTCCATTTGAGCACTTTTTGTCAAACAATATCATAGTGCAACCAAGGCATCTACAAGAGATGTAAGTACAGCCTGCTACTATATATGAAACATATGCATATAACTTTTAATAAAGTGCATACCATATGCTTTATATACTGACTTAAAGTGCTCTTACAAAGGACCTGCAGATTAATATTCATTCAATATTTTCTGTATAAACGGAATATTTCTAATATGCACAAATCCAGGAATTAGGTTTCTGATTCAGCATATCTTAAGATGGCAACATTTGCATTGGCTTTAGATAAACAGAATTTAAACCCTTGTTGCTTTGGTAAAGAGGAGATTGTGTTGATCAGGGGTGAATACTGATTGTTTAAAAGATATGGAGCCCCACTGTAATTACCAAGTTACTGCCTGAATCCACCTATGCTGTAATCATTCTTTATCCAATATTCAGCTTGTAAAGTTGGCAATATTGATGCAGCAGGATTTACTGACAATCCTCATACATACAATGCATGCAGCTCACGGTTTATTCACAGCCATTAAAGGATCTAAATGTGTGTGTCACACCATATTTAAATATGTGAGTTGCTCTTGAGACATGGATTTTAACAGTGATATTTAAAGAGTAATGTGCATGCTGGGCATTCCTTTCCCTGTGTTTTAATTAACTTTGATTTATCCAGAACATATTCTAAATAAAGAGGAGATCCTAAAACGCAGTATTTAGTGTGAAACATTGTTCTGAAAATCTTTCCGTCATTTACATTTTTTTTTTTTTTTTTTTTATTTCTACAAATTCTCTTTTTAGAAAGTCCAAGTTGTCGTTACTGTTTTGGACTATGACAAGATTGGAAAAAATGATGCAATTGGAAAAGTGTTTGTGGGCTACAACAGCACAGGCGCGGAGCTGCGACACTGGTCAGATATGCTGGCCAATCCAAGGCGACCCATTGCACAATGGCATACCTTACAGCCTGAGGAGGAGGTAGACGCAATGCTTGGAGTCAAGAAGTGAAGAAGAAACACAAGTCCTTTCTGCAGTTGCCCACATAGTGCTCCTTAGCCAGTATATGTAAATACCTCAGTAGTATGGGTCGTCTCATGTCTTTCCATACATTCTTATTCCACACCATACATACCTATCCATTCTTTTGCACAAATTTAAATGTCCTTACTTCTCTGAAAAAAAGACATAACGTGTATCTCACAATTGCCCTCTTACTCTTCTTTTAAGCAATATGATGTGTAGATAGAGCATGACTCAGTTTGTTATTATCACATTCTTGTACATACCAGTATGCCAACATTTCTTTCTAGTCCTTGTATTTGTATGTTGTAAGCGTTTCTTAATATGTGTATACTTAGATGTTTTTAATAAGATGTTCTATTTTAAATTATGTAAATTGACTAAATATAGAAGAGTAATAATATATTACAGGTTAACTATTGTATCGTCCGCATTCCAGAAGAAATTCCAACTTGTAAGGCACTAGTAAAGTTGCACTGACATCTTAAAGGACAACTTAAATCTGAGCTCCATCAGGTACATTAGATTTGTAGAGATGCATACATCCCTCATTATCTACAGTATGACGAAGGTAGTTGGTTTGTAAACGTCTGTCAGAAGCAACCAATCCGATGAGAGGGGCTCTGTTAGGAGCTCTCAGTTAAGCACAATCGCTAGTTGCCAAGTAAATGGCACATGTATATAAATATGTGTTGACTTCAATGCTTAAAAAAATGTTATTTTAGACCTGAGGAAGAGAGGGGCAAGAAAAGGGAAATTAATCTTTAATAATATCCATCATAACTGGAAGAGGTTTCCTTTTTTTATGTCATGTCATTTGCTTTTATGTAAAACATCAACAATCGCTTGTCATTTCAGCCATTTCTGTAAATCGACACTTTTCAGGATAATTGTCCATCTTGTGATTTGTCTCTGTAATTCCACATGTTTTTTTCTACGTGTGTATGTTTGTACTTTATAGTACAAAGACAAGTTGTGAGGCCTACTGAGCTAGCAAAGGCATTGTGCAGTTACAACACACACATAACATTTTCATAGTAAACAAACAGTATTGTGACCCAAAATATAAAGACTAAACTGATTTAGCCATAATTCTGAATGCACTTCAAGTAAAGCCAAAACAGCTAGTGAACTTTTTTTATAATACTATTTGTATAAAGAGTTTTAATTTGTCCTTTAAAAATGGTTTAAAACAAAGAACAAGTGCTAGTAAACTGGAGCACCCTCTTGTGTATACTAGATGCTCATTTCAGGAGGAGTTTTCAAATGTTTTCAATGTTATTATGTAGTAAATGGCACTATTATGAAGCTATTAGTCATTCCATAAAAGTCTTCATCCATTGGGTGTCCTAGTGAACTCCAAACTACAGAATCACAATTGTGTTGGGTACCACACCATGGCATCCAGTGGATTGAAAGACTGCTCTGTGTATCACTGTGACTGCCGTGTGTGCTTAGATAAAATGTAGTTTTCTCAGTGAATAGCAATCAATGAATTCTTTAGTGATATTGTACTGATATACTGCCATCTCTTTCTACTGCACTGCTGAAGGAGAGCATAGCACAAATAGGTTAATATGGACCAATTTGAAACTGGGAGCTATGCTGGAAATTGGTTATAAAGTTGGTAGATCTCACAGCATTATTGAGCACTGTGCAATACAATCCATGAATTTATTCTACAAAGTTAAATCAATGTAGGGTAATACGAATGTTATATAACCTAAAATACCCATATCGTATGTTGGCCGAGCTATAAGCAGCCAAAGAAATAGCCATGGAGACATTATAACTGCAATTTGTCAGTTATTATATTAATAATATTTTGCTGAGCCGAGTACAAAAAGGGACATGTGGAAAATGCCTTGAAATACCGTATACAGCATGGTAACAACTTTGTAGGCAACAGGTGCGAACCAAACAAAAAAGTCTGAACCTTAAGCTATGTTCATACGCTGGAAATTTACAAAATGAGACATCTTTGTACCCATGTGTTATTCTGACAGCAACTGGTGAAATATATAGACTGGCATAGCATGTTGGGAAAAAAGGTCAAATCATGGTAAGGTCTCATAGAGTTGATAGTGCCCTTTTTGTCTCTCATCCTCAAAGGCATAAGTAAAACAAAAAAGGTTGAAGGTGCAGTTGCTGCATAATCTGACATAGTAAGCCAAATCCTAGAAAACAGGCAGCTGATAAAAACATATCATATTATATCAACTGCTTTCTCCTATATCTATTTATATATGTAACTCGTAAGCTAAAAAATGCAGATTACAGCTCCCATAACTGCTTTTGTAAGGTGTCAATCAAGAACCTGCAATATGACCAGTGAAAGATTATTCTCTGTAATAAAAGCCACATCTACCTTTGGAACAAAAGCTGTGTAAAGTCTTAGAATCTGATGCTGTAGAAATCCTAGTTGCCTTTGTGTATACTTACTGCCTGCTTGAGTGTTTTTATGTGTGAGTTTCTCTCTTGTATCTCGTAGAAACGTTCAGGTGTTTACTCTTGCCATAAATGCTCGTGACCCACGAGCCAACATTTTGCTGTGTATACCTTCATTTTTGATGAAGTGGTTACAATTTAGTTTCACTTTGTGTAGTGAACCCCCCACTGTAGAGTTTTCTGATTGTTGTTAAAAAAAAAAAATCTTAACATATTCAACAAATATTCAATAAAAATATTTTATTTCCGGTTTGTGTCTTTTAAGTTTCAGATCATTTAAAATATAGGCAAATGTGTATTTACAAAAATAGGGGCACAAAACAATAATGGGTGGGATTGGGACATGTCCTCTACATGGTATTTACTCTGCCGTTGTGTGTCATCCAATGTTTAAAGTGATGCTAACACCTGTGATTTTTTTCACTATTCTAAATTTACATGAACAAGTTATCTATAAGTCATGTTTGTGTACTTTGTTTTCTCAATGGCTTCTGTGAGCTAAGAAACATGCCATGTTTCTGTCATGTAGGGTCCGATCAGGCAGCTTTTTTAGGCTTTAGTCAGAAGACTGGGACTTTCACCCCTGAATTCTGGGAAATGGAGCTGCTCAAAAAAAAGGGGGGGATGAGCAAGGGTTTACTTTGTAAGACTGAGAATTTTATTAGTGAACGGTGTTAAAGGGGTGGAGTAAACTATAATCTATAATTATAATCACTTGTATTTAGAGTCTGGGAACCAGATCTTCCCTTTAACGGGGAACACATTAAAATACCAAAAGTTGTATAGTAGAGAAGGCAAATGGTTGAAAGACTTAACTTGTTAGTGTAACTGCACAAAACATATTTTAATACCAGAAGCAAAAAACTACATTAGCCAGAAATGTCAGTATTATGTGATACCCACTATTCATCAACAAACAATATCATCTCAGTATCATTTCTCTAAAATATTAAAAATGCCTTTTATTCAACAAACAGAATAGCAATTACAAAACAAATGAAATATTCACTGTGTTCACTTTCCCAGTTATGAGGTGACAACTGTTGATGAAAGTCTACTTCAGGCTGACACACACAATGGAAATCATTGATGGTATCTAATACATTATTCAACTTTTTTCTTTAGTTGTCAACTAAAAATTAATTTAATATTACAATATTACAATATGACAGTATTGTCAGTATTAAAATCACAGTCTAGCTTTAAATCATTGTCTTAATCAATGACTCAACCACACTGTGGTACCGGCAAAAGATGCTTCTATCACACTGGAATCTGCGTATGTCAACATCTGGAGTTTACAAGAGGTTTGGTATGAAACGCAATGAACATGAAATGCATTGTTTTTCCCAATAAAAAGAAAGCTTGCTTTGTTCTCCACAGCTGCATGGTTTTCACACATTATTTTTATTACTCCCTTATTAAGCTGAAGAGAGAGAGAATTTCCATGATTTGACCACATTCTGAAATGAGCTAAATACAGCTTCTTTCAGGTGACCCTACTGCTTCCTAGAGTAGGTCTAGAAATTACATATTTGATGCAAGACCTTCTAAGACCACTTTGCCTAAGTTTCAGCAGAGGTATAAAAAGTAGAGAACCTTGTTTTCCAATGACCTGAATAAGAAGGTCCATATTTTTTGTTGCTAGCAAACATACAAATGTATGAATGACCCAGAATTTCTGTGTATTTTCAGCGATTTATCTCAAAAAGTATATAATCTAGTAATCAGGAAACCTATAGTAAGGTCTTCACCAACATCCTCAGGTGACTTCTCTTTGGCCCAGGTAACACTAGCAGTTTTTATTGGTGAAATCAAATAAGCAACTGCATAACAGTATGCACACTTTGATGCATGATGAATAACTACAGTGTTGTTGTGGAGTGTTGCTTAAATACATGGTTGCTGTAACATAACGATGTTTGATGAATATTCAGACTTGGAAAAAGTGGCACATTGTCATGTATTTATGGATTTATGGGACAATTCAACATTAATAAATAACCCCCACTAGTGCCTAAGTCTACCAGCTATACATTAGGTTCAATCAGACATGCGGAACTGGAATAAAATAAGATGCATCTTTTAACCAATCCTTATGTTAAAAAATACTTTTCTGCTGAACTGCACAGCGCAATTATGTCTGCATAATCAAGCAAAAATAGCAGCCCTTAATTCACTCAGTCTCTGAATAAAATAAACAGATAACAAATGTTTAAAACACACAATGAATCCTTATTCTTAAAAGCAAATACATTTCTAATGGTAAACTGGTACCAGAATCGTACATTCTACATTAAAGTGATTATCATATTACTAACAGGCCAAAGGCATTGTTTTTCTCCCTTTGTCCTCAAAATAATATAACACTTCATAAATCCTTTTTTAAAGAGATCTTGGTAGAATCTCTGATTATTTAATGAGGGTTGCTGTAGGGGACAATGATCACATTTCCTGGAGATGCTAATTGGGAAAGCACTGGAAGAAGATTATATTCCTGCATCATATTTCTCTTGGCTCATCTTTGAAGTAAACTGTAGAAAAATGATTTCATGAAGTAATTACAGATAATATGTAAGGTGTTTACTGCCTTAAAGACATTTCTGTTTTAAATATTATGGCAACTGTACCCCAGATAAAGCATCCTGATTGTGTTCACATTTATTAATTAAGGTTTTTTAATAGGTTTCTAGTTACTTATATAGATGTTTCTCTTACATTAACTGACCCACTTTTCAGCTGTTATTTATAGTGTATCGTTAGAAGTCACAACAGTTCTTGGGGTTATTTTTCAATCTATATTCATCATAAGCCTCATACATATAACTTATACTTATAGTATATTGATCAGAAAAGCTTTTTTCACTGACTTTTTTTCATCCTTTACTGTATAAGTCCAACAATACCGTGCTAAAATACAGATTAGTCTATTGAGACATCGTAGTAAAAGTTAATTGTTATATGGAGTTTCTCTTTACATAAATATACTGACTTTAAAGGAGAAGTATTGTTCTAAACCAGCGGTCTCAAACTCGCGGCCGGCAGGCAAAATGCGGCCCGCAGGACGACAGTTTGCGGCCCGGTATCGGCTGATCATTTCTCAACAAGCGCAAGTCCCTGGCAGGGCTGGACTGGCAATGTAAACGCATCAATAAAGCTGTGTTCGAATAAAAAAAAAACAGCAGCAGCAGCCCAAATCAGGAAGTGATCCGTGTGCTGTGCTGGTCGC
>WMED01030847.1:0-10032 GCA_019650415.1 Pipa parva | reverse complement strand
GGCGCAGTCGCCCGAACTGTTCGCACTACTTCGGACAATGGTGAATTCCCCCCCGAGTTTTTCAATCCCAGTTGTTCAAAATTTTCGATGGAAAGGTAGCCATGCTACTAATGTAAAATATGGCTACCTTTCAATTAAACAATATTGAAAAATCGAGATTGAAAAACTCAATCTTGAAAAATCTCGCGAGAACAATTCAAGATTTCTCTCTATAAACTCGGAAAGACCCAGAGCCGTCTTTCTGAGTTTAATAATTTTCACCCTTTAATCTCGAATTCACTACCTCACAAAAGTTAGAAAAAGTCTGGAAAAAAAGGGTTTCAAAGTAAGAAACAAAAACAAACCTGAATACAGTATTTATAATTAACATGTCAATTCAATTCAATCCAAATATGGAAAGCAGTATACAGCTTTCAGATAAACAGTTTGCATTAATATGTATGGCTGTAATATCTGCAAGTGAAAATGCATTAGGCATTTTTAGAGCTTTCTGCTTGATGTAAATATTTGGAAGGTGCTATTTGATTAAAATATGTACAAAATAATTTGGAATGACCTTTCTGAATAATTGAACACATATTTTGTTATTGTATAGCTTTTATTCAAACTACAGACAGCTCAAAGATGAACAGTTTACCACAACACTCTAAATTTAGTAGAATTTATAACTTCGTCAGACTTGTTTACTATAGGAAAAAAAACAATCTTCAAAAGACAAAATAGAATTTATTTATTTCAAAAGTATATTTATAATAGAATTTAATTATAAAACATGCTGTTAAAGAAATCAGTCATTTTATATTTTTCCATTGATAATTCCATGTACATTGAATTAAATATACTACTCACTAAAGAGCTTTATTGCTTAAATTACAATTTCCCACATTTTAATATGACACTTTGTTTAAACTATGGAGCAGTTTGGTTTACCTGATGTATTATTATTGTTCCTGGTTACTTCCAAACATCTACTGAAACCTGCTTAAAGGGCCAGCAAACATAACTTCTTCCACCCAGGCTAGCTCTTGCCTAGGTTGTGGGTACCCTGTTACTTTTGTAAAATAGTTGCACCAAACAGTCACCAGGACCAGGGATTCCTCAAAGATGCTAGAGGATTTATAGACAAACCACTATCCTATGCACAGTATTTCTTAAAAACCTCTTCTTAAACCTTACTGGGTTAAGAAAACTGTCTAACCTAATCCCTGACTCATCCCAATGCGTTATCACACAAACCTTCAGAGAGGATGAAGAATTTGAAAATCTAGAACTTTCCAGCCACACTATGCATATCTCATCTGGCTAGTGCTTCCAGTTGTAGGATTTACTGAAATACATTCAACAGACAAGGTTATTTTTCATTAGATAGGCCTTCCGGTAAGGACTTTAGAGAATAACCCCCTGAATGTTTAAAGTTCCAGAGAGCCTAATAGGAACATAATAGTTTTAAACCTTTTGCTTAAAGGAACATTCTGGCCAAAATTTAAAAAAAAACACATTTACTAATTTATGCTAATTACTAACTTTTAGTAAGTTTTTTCAAGTATGGCCAAAAAGTACACTTTTTTACCTGTAAAGAAGTGCTGTCCAGCACTTCCTTGTTGCAGACTCCATCTTTTTTTTCTCTGCTGGCTACTCTACAGTTCAGGCAGCCCATCTGAGGTGTGATTTCCTCTGCAGCCACTCTCCCTGTGAAGACCCTCATCGGCATTTCCTAATAGTCACATGGGAGAGAATGCACTTCATCAAGGGAGGACGCGATGATGATGTGCACGCTCCCCCATGTGACTATTAGTGAATATTACATCCTTTTCTATGTCTATAGTTCATGTGTTGCTGCTACTTGGATACAGTCTTTATTGTTATTTTAGAACAGTTGCCTTATACCACAACTAAGCTCTGTCATCAACCCCCTACTTCACCAGTTTGACTTTCTCAGATAAAGTTAGACATGGTATTTGTTGCCAAATTATTGAATAGTTGAATTATGTGTGCATGCACAAGCAAAATAATGCAAAGCGCTATGTAAGTCTGCAGGGTTCAAATAGTACATATAATCAGAGAGTTGACTAAATATGCAAATTTGAGGGAAGTGATGAATGAATGCAAAAATGGACCTTTATGATACTGCTTGGACATGAACAAGCCCCTAAATGAGAGCTGGCACAATTTAAAAAATATCCAAAATCCAATAAGATAGTCTTAAAGTTTACATAGAATATATACTGTATTAAATGACCTGGTGTCAATATCCTTTATCCAATTATGATCACAAAATAAATTCAATGTTATTTAGTTTTGCTGAATACAGCAAATGCCCTATCCAGTTTTACAATGTCACAGTGAACAAAGGCAGAAATGCTGCACAAGGCTTTTTGTTTCCAAAGGGTCACAGCAACACCACACACTTAAAAATATTCATAGTTTTCTGGATAGATGGATTATACAGATTATTGGTCAGAGAGCAAACACCTTGCAAAAAAAAAAGAAAAACATATCAAGCCAATATAAAATGACACATACAGAACAGCAAAGTGACGTGTTTAGGATTAATATTACAAATTATAACTCATTCATATAAGTAGGTCATTACAAAAAAAGAAAAATCACACTGCATTTTCTTTCACTATTTTGATGTACTTATAGGTATTGAACTAATTCTTAAATCAAAATAAAATATGGCATATCTTTCCACTGTAAATAATGAAGTGAATGCAAATATTCACTATGCACTGCCTTAAAGGATTTTGCTTGTTAAAAAGAAAAAAAAAAAATCAGAAATATTGCTCCCTTAACGAAGAAAAACAGTCCAACCGTAATTGTGCTATGGTAGACATATATTTCTTTTCTGCCATTTACTAGCAATGAGTAGGTTTTCTCTGCTGCATCTCATTAGTTCATTCCTTATTAACCCATAAAAAAGTACTGTGTTTTTTTTGTGACTGAAAAATACGCAGTTTTTAATTTAAAAGTACAAAAAAAACTACGCTATTAAACAAAGAAGCTTGCACTGATAAAAAAATAAAAGTTCAAACACAAGAAGTTTTTGTTTAGACATTTTTTTAGGTCATAAAGTGAAACCCCACTGCTGTGCTGGTAGAAAAGAAGCATGAAAAACACCTCATATGCATGAACCCAAAATGCTTAAAGGGGAACTATAGTCAGATTACATCTTTACATATGTAGCACTATACCTTAGTGAGAAGCGCTTCTCCCCAGTAGTTGTTTCAAGTGATGCAGAATGATTGAGTAGGAACTTGGAAGCTCTGATAAACTCCTGCAACCAGGAAATGTGTGTGTTACATGTACTGGCCAGTTTTCCATGACAAAGCACCCTCCCCCAGACATTTTTACCCTACTTACTACTTAGCACATGTGCACGTCAGCTTTTTCCCTCTGTCATCTCCTACATTCCAACTTAATTTATGCAGCCAAAAGGTCAGCACACTGCTTAGCCAATAGCAGTCAGGCAGCTTTCTCTTTTCATGCAGAATAGAACAATGAGCAGGACATCAATGAGCGCATATCAGTCTGTGCGAAGTGAGCCAAAGGATCCAGAGCTCACTTCTCACAATGGTGAATTCCCTCCTTAACCACCTACAGGCAGAAGCCTCTTGTGTCTATACTGCACAAATCCTCTATGGCTTCACACAACTTCTGTCCTAGCTGATCATTATAAGGGCGAAATTTATTAAACTCTGAAAGACCACTTCGGAGCTTTCCGAGTTTACCGGGAAAAATATTGCATTATTCTCATGAGATTTCTTGAGATCGAGTTTTTCAATCTCACTTTTTCAAAAATTTTTTTGATGGAAAGGTAGCCATACTTTACTTTATTAGCATGGCTACATTTCCACCCAAAATTTTGAAAAAATCTGGATCGAAAACTCGATCCCAAAATCTCACGAGAACAATGCAAGATTTCTCCCGGTAAACTCGGAAACACCCAGAGCGGTCTTTCAGAGTTGAATAAATTTCGCCCTTAGGGGATTATTCACTAAGGTGTGAATTCGACTGTCGAATTTGCAAACAGTGGATTCCCATAGCAAATCTGCTACAATTTCCCCATTGTAAAGTTGTGACAATTTTCCCATAATAAAGTCTCGACTGCGACAATATTCTCATTATAAAGATGCAACAGCGAAAGTAGCAGCCTATGGCAACTGTCTTTATTTGGCGAAATTGCACCTATATGCAACAATTTGGACTTCAGTGAATAACCTTTAGTATCAGATTCTACAAAGAGTGATTAACCATGCAGGGGGAAATATAAACAGTATCCAGTTACAGAACTAAAATTACAATGACTCCAAACCAGACACCTAAACATAGTTTTATGGCAGATAATCCCAGAATTTATAAATTTGTTCATTTGTTAGTTCATTCATTACTGATATAATTACTTATGTCAAAAGGTTGTTGTTCTTTGTCAGTGATAACAATTTATTCATCTGTTTTTTGACCATTCAGTTATAATAAAAATGAACTAATTCAAAGACAGAATGTTTTATCGAGTCTTTATTAAGTTCTTTGCTATAGCAGACTATCCTAACCCTGTTGCTGTCACTTTTTTTGTTTACATATGAGTCAAGCTCTACCTGTTCGCATGAATAAAAAAATGCTTTGCTATATACTAGTCTCCAGGCCCACTTTGTCAAGGTGGGCAATGTACACTTGCCCCTGTCAAGTTCTAGACTCTTTTCCCTGACTTGCATTATTTATTCAGTCCTAATCACTGAGACCTACCAGTAAAGCTAATGCATCACAGAAGATGAAACTTGGTGAAATTCACCCTACAAAAAATGGAGTATTTCATTAGATGCGCAAAGGGGTAGAGAACCTCCATGACATGATCAGATAACTGCAGATCCCTAGGATCAGCTGATGGGGCAGAATTAAATGATAATCTATCCTACCTTTAAGGCCTTTCCCCGCACAGTGTATTCTTCGTTTTTTTCTTAATTTATCTTTATGAGGTGTGAATGTATGGCAATCTATTTTAATTGTGAAGTTTATCCTAACAGACTCTCCCACACCTTGGATTTTTGTTTTTTACATGATCATGCCACTATTTTAAATACCTTTACCAATTATAGAAAGTATGTTAACCACTCTATATCTCTGTTAGGAATTGATCTTTGAATGTATGTCTTTAGCTGTTTTTTTTTTTCTTTTAATCAAATCATAGTTTTAATTTTAAGACACAGCAACTGTAAACATTTATCCTTAATATCGACTCAGAGGAGGCAGAATATGCAAATAATGAGTAGTAAATAAAGCCGCATAACCCGTATTTGCATTTTAAAAATCTCTGGTGTAATCCAAGTGTTTGCATTACAAACAGAAGGACTGTATTTGCTATTTATGTATCTTGCTGACCAACAATAAATATTCTAGATCAGAAATGAATACTCTCCCTGAGGGCCACTGTATGCTAGGATTTCTCTCACTAGCATGTAATTAATATATTAGTTTCAATTGGATGTATCACTCAGCTAAACATTTAAGAATGAACTGCTATTAATCCCTACTGGAGGTGGACAGCCCTGACCAAGGTCAACCATAAAATGCCTGGGCTCCATGCTTGCATCTATAAATGTTCAGTGCTCCCGTGAACTTGCTGGATCACTTTCTGAAGTCCTTCACAAACAATGCATACAATAGCCTTTTTATATTGCCTCAATTATTGTTAATCATCCATTCAGGATGTGTGTGGTTGGAGATTTTATAAGGTATTTAGCTCGTAACTAGATCTGCTTCAGAAATGTCAAGTTGCATTAATATGTGATAACTGTTGAATAATTAATATAAGTCTAGCTGTGTTTACAATAAGGTGTATTTATGATGAATTATTCATTGCTGTGTTGTAAGGGCACTGACTCTGACTCTCTAGGCAATTCTGCTGGCAAAAAAAACACAACATATTAGATAGTTCAAAGTAAGCAGGGAATGCTTTTAAAAAAGATGTATTTACCTGCACATATATTTTATAAATGTATTTACTACTACTTATTTCAATTATCAAGACCAAATCTTTCGTAGTCCGCTTTAACATAGACCTTGAGGGTGTTTCTCTCTTTGTAGAGACCCAACATTTCTGTACATATTTTCTCTAATGTACCATCACATGCATCCTTGCTAGTACAGTACAAATGCTTCAGAAGAAATCAACATTTTGTGGTGCTACAGTTATCAATGATAAACAGATCCTTTAACAGAACAGCAATTTATTTCTACCTGCATTTCAACAGGTTAACTATTCCTGAGTTGTGCAGGAAATTTTTTTTTTAAACATGATTACATTAGCAGTAAATGCATGAAGCCCTTTCACTTAATCAGTGTTTTCTCATTTTGTTGGATAAAAGTATAAATCAAAAACAACTTGATCATATATCAAGTGATAAAGGGTGTAAGACTCAAAACATGTCATGTTTTACCTTCACCCAATAAAGGGTTACAGCACAGCTGCCCGTAGGGTATTTTTGTTACTCAAAATCTTAAAAAGTTATATATTAAGTTGTGGTTTCCATTGGCTTCTACAAACTTAAAAAAAACAAAAAAAAAACAAATTTTTGTCATGTAGGGTTTATTTTCCCATTTGATACCATTTTATTAGTGGCTGTAGTAGAATCTGTAATTAAAAAAGAACCCTTTAACACCGTGAATGTAATAATTCAGAGGAACCCTTTAACACCATGAATGTAATAATTAAGAGGAACCCTTTAACTCCGTGAATGTAATAATTCAGAGGAGCCCTTTAATACAGTGAATGTAATAATTCAGAAGAATCCTCTAACATCGTGAATGTAATAATTCAGAGGAACCCACAGTGAATGTAATAATTCAGAGGAACCCTTTAACACCCTGAATGTAATAATTCAGAGGAACCCTTTAACACCTTGAATGTAATAATTCAGAGGAACACTTTAACTCTGTGAATGTAATCATTAACAGTTTGTTGACCAAAACTTCCCATATCAAATTTCAGGAAAGCAAATAGTTTAAAGGGCAAACTGCCCAGTTAAAATAACATTTGTTCTGTCTTCCTTATGTGAGCAGATTCTGGAAGACAGATAAAATCCTCCCAGAACAATTCACTGACATAGGAGCTGGGTGCAAATTCAGCTTTTATCGAATAGGGTAGGGTAAAACTGGGGAGCAGAAAGAGTAATGTTTTACTAATACATATTAACATAGTAAATCACATAATAAACTGTACTATGTAGAAATATATACAAATATGTACCACAGTAGGAAATAACTGCAATCAACTATATAAACATGCAGGACTATATACAAATGCAGTGTATATGCATTCTAACTGCAGATGATGACACAATACTGGGGAAGTGGTAGTATGGGACAGTGCTTACTAGCTATGCTATTATAATGCTATGCATTTATAAACATGAAAATGCACAACAATATAGGGATCTTCAAAGCTGGATGATTATTAATAACGTATTTATGTAACAGCAATGCTGCCTTGGGCCTAGATGGATGTGAATGCTGTTATCTGCAGACTATACATAGCTAATATGGCTCCTCAGGGTGCTGACTTTCCTAGTTTATAGGTGGATGTAGGGTGGCTTCTAGGGGGGGAATGGCTCAGTCTGTTTAAACTACACTATTTACTATGTGTATGGGATGGCCACTAGAGGGAGACATTACCATGTAACTCTATAGAGCAGCAAACAATGAAGTAAACATGCAGCAAAAAATGTGAATAAACGTTGCTGATGGCATGACAATACTAAACATGCAACATAGCTATTTATTAGTTCTACATGCAACTTGGATGCTCCAAAACAATGTAACATACCTCAAAGGGCCTTATTGATTAAAGTCTGAAGAGACTTGTAGAGATATGAATTTGCATCTGTTCCCCACTTCCCCATGTTCGCTTATTGCCTAAACTCTGTGGAGTAGTGAATATGCAACCAATTCCAGTGACTACGTGAGTTGCAAATTTATGGAGCTCTTCGCAATATTTTACATGTGCATGCACAGGTACTTCTACTAAACAGAGGAGTGGTGTGAAGGTGCAAATATGATTAGGTGAAATGCTTTGAATTCACCTATTTGGCTCCAGTGTTGTGTAAGGTGACTAGTCATTCAAAAGTGATAGTGGCAACCTCAATTAAATGACAACATGAACTATGACCAAAGTGACATAGAAATAGAATATTCACAGAATCTAGTTAGTGGGATATGATGAGTCTGACATCAATGTCTTTCACTGGCTGAATTCACCTCATTTCACGTGACTTTGCATCCTACTTCTATCCTCCTGACTATGCCACATGCAACAGCGATTGCTGCTGTTCACCTGTTCAACAAGTCTATATTCCATTTAGTCAATATCCAGATGACCCCTTTAACCAGAGATACAGTTGAAAAAGCATAGCTTGTAGAGATAAATGCTGCTCCAGATGGCAAATTTTGGCAATCTAGTTAATTTAGTCTAAACCAGATACCAGAAAGCAAACTGGGAATACACAAAAAAAAACAAAAAACAATTAAAAATAATATTTATAGAAAAAAAATTGCATAGATCATAACTGAGAAATCTACACAAATGCATTGAATTTGATTGAAACTATGCAAAAAAAACTGGTTTGCAGTCAAAAAGCATACAGTATGTATTACATGGGTTAAAAGGGAAAATCTGTGTACCAATAATTCTTGTAAAATACCTCTTAGATAAGAACCATATTAAATTAATTTTCTGCAGAGCTGATAAGCTCAGATACACGGCACATGGCTTAAAAAGTTTGCAGCGTGCATCTGATCTGACAATTAATCATCATTGGATTTTACATGTGTATTTTATAAAATGGATGATTTTGGAACCAGTAGCTACAGATGCTGGTTCATTCCTTTAAAACAGGTCTAAATCAGTGCTGTTACATTGCCAGAGGCGAAAAAGACTTCATACCAGCTTACAATTTAACAGAGATCTCATATTTTTTTAGCCAGGGAAAAGTTGTATGTAGCCATATTGGTCCTGTCTTGTAGAATTTTACAGGTTTGGGTGATAGAGATAGTTGTGATATCTTTTAATGGACGATCTTATCTTTGGTTAGGAAGATTACAAACATTCAAACCCCATGGGGTTCTTTATAAGACATAAGTTATGACCTACAACTTGGAGAGAGTTAGCAGAGAGAGGTTTTAGATCCATGATTGCTGCATACAATAATAAATAGATTTTTTTTATTAACATAATCTTTGTTTACTTGTGTGTTTGAACAAAACAGAAAAAAATAATTCTCAGCTATGTTTTGCTTTCTATTAGATTTGCTTTTTAATTTGGGTGTATCAGTATCAACTTAAAATAAGAAAATGTTCACATGTACAGTATGTAACACCCCCTCAGTACCTCTGTGTAGCCGGGTGGTGTTTGTTCTCTTCTCTCATAGAGCAGTGCCTCCACGTGAATCTTGATTGAAGCCTTTGGGGTAGCAGAAGGATTTCTTCCACCAGGGGTTGACTAGGGAAACTCCAGACCCAACTTGGCACACACTCTAACCCAATATGGGGACACCCACACAAACTTATAAGAAAGGGTGCTAGGCAGGATTTTATTAAGCAGGGAAAAGATAACTGGGATGGGATAAGGTAAAGCATAGAAAGCCGGGTAATAATGGAAACATGTATTAAAACAAAGAATTCCAGATAACAGATAAAGAAACCCTCAATGTCTCAGTATCCATTTGAGAAATAACCAGGCCTGGTGGTTGTTACATTAAAATACCCACATCAGTGATATAGGCTCTACACACACACTTCCAACATTTGCCTGCAACGGACACTCTTAATGGAAAGACTAATTAAATATCCACTATACAAATATAAACAGTTTCACTAATGGTGCAAGGTTGGAGCTTGTTGCAGCTGTCAGTTGGCACACTTTAGATGAAAGTATGATACTAAATCTGTGTTCCTGGTGACAGTCTCTGCACAGTAGTTATATCGCAGTCTCTGCACAGCGGTAATATCGCAGTCTCTGCACAGCGGTAATATCGCAGT
>WMED01030845.1:0-10033 GCA_019650415.1 Pipa parva | reverse complement strand
TAATGTACTATAGGTAAGTGTCAACCGGTTGCAAAGGGGTTGTGTTCTGATGATGCTTCCATTTATATCATATTTGTGCTAGAAGGGATTTGTTCTCTTTCTTCCTCACTTTAGAAGTTAAAGGAACTTGTCAGGTAGAGTTAAGTGGATGGGTGCAGGTTTAGTGGAGTACTATGATGAGGCATTCTGAAACAAATTAGTGTTAGCTCCCATCGAAGTGTCCCTTGTCCAGACCAAGTGGAGGCACTTTAACCCCAAACTGAGAATGTATTAACAGTAATAATACAGAATATTACTGCATGATTGTTCTAGGATTGAGGGGGTTATTGATTAAAGTCCCAATTGTCATGTAATTGTGTGAATTTGACAGATAATGATGGTCACACACTACCCAATAGAGGGCTACTATTGTTGAGGTCGTGATTTTACTATGGGAATCCGCTGCTTGGCCAATAAGGAGTAGAGAATCAGGATATAGCCCTTCACCCAAAGTGAATAACCTTATAAGCTTTTTTGCATATATTACTTAGGTTGTAAGCTCTATGGGGCAGGGACCTCCATCATCTTGTGTCAGTCACATACTGGCACTTAAAGTGATTTTATGTTTGTAAGTTATTCACTTGTAGTGTGTAATGCACTTTTCCCATTTCTGTCTTATATTTGTATTGCTGAATTGTACAACACTGTGTACATACAGTATGTGGTACTATATAAATAAAATTCTACATACATATCCTGTATTAACTGTGAGTAAACTGCACCACTGCTGGCTTAGCTCTATATGCCGAGTATAAGGTAACTGCAGACTTGAAACAGAAGGAAAATAGAGCAACATGAAGTAGTTATAGTGCTTGACACTTGTTGTTTGGGAACCTATAATAAGTTGCTAATAATGGCAACCAAAATCATTAATCTAAGAAAGATACAGTTATAATGACATCTCCATTTAAATAGATCTGTGTGAATCACAAACTTCACTTCACTTTGGGCAAATTGGCATCACTATGCAACTTCTACTGTTCATGTCCAATGCTGTTTGCTTCTTTGCCAAAGGAATCCATTGTTTAGTGAATAAACACTTGTAAATTTGCATATGCTTTGCTAGTCAAATTTTCCCTTTGATTGATAACCCCCTTGGCCACCTAACAAAAGGTCCAACTCTAATCCCATGATGCCTGCTCTGTGAATGAACTTTGTTGTTTGAACGCATAACCATCTTTACATAAATAATTTGAAATACCTGAAATATGACAGTGAAGTATACAACAATTATTGTTGTGCTGACAAATAAATTTTTTGCTTTCACTTTATTTTCATCCAGTAATACAACCAAAGCAATTGCAACAGCACCGCGCAGACCACCATATGACATGACAACTTGATCTAGGATTCCAAGCTGGACCATTCTGTAGCGGTTGAGAATCCATGTTTGAATAACCACACCTAGGAGATTATAAAATGGCAATGAACTACTTCTTTATTATAAAACAAAAGAAGCAATTGTTTCTTATGCCTCTTCATGCCATTCTAGGGATAATGTAAATATAACACATTACTTACTATTTAAAATATTTTACCGTTCAAGTTGCCAAGACAAGACATAACATAATTACATTTTGCTAATATGTATATATTTATATACACGGTATATAGTTTTTAAATAAATAAAAAAACAACAAATTTCTTAAATTAAAACAGACCTAACAACAAGGAAAAACACAACTTTTATTAATCATTAAAGTAAATACATAAATACTTTGAATTAAGTATTCATAGAAAAAAACATAAAAATACTTTCCCAAATAGATTAATTACTACTGCAGTTTATACACTGTTACAGTACAACCTCAATTAGGGGGTAATTCAGCAAAGTGCAAACTCACCTTGCGATCCTTCGATTCACCTCACCGAGACTGTTACATGCTTGCTTCTCTAATGCATGCGCACATCAGCGAATGTTTTAAAGGTATTCCAGTCTCGCAAATCGACTCGAGTGGTCGTGAGGTGACTGGAATACCTTTAAAGCGTTCGCTGATGTGCGATTGTAGGAGAGAAGCAAGCGCGTAACAGTCTCGGCGAGGTGAAGGATCGCAAGGTGAGTTTGCACTTTGCTGAATCACCCCCTTAATGTGATCAAAAGAAAAAAGCATGGCAATTCCACAGGAGTATAGAAGCGTGCGATAGTCTGTACACCATCAACAGTACAGCTCATCAGAGTCAAATACCATTATCGAAATGCAAATATGGCTTTATTGCTCACTCAACATGTTTCAAGCCGCACACTTAAAAAAGGAGAGAGGGCCCTGTGCCACTTGAAATGTTGCTTGAGTAAGAAGCTATTTGCTCCAGACTCAGTATGTTCTGCTAATACTCCTACCCTACATTTGTCTTCCATTACCTACAATTGAGTATTTACAGTACTTTCCAGTTATCTTCAGATACCAACAACAGCAGCTGTGGTCACCAAAGTAGTTATGATATCAGTATCTACATTTTGTATTTTAAATATTACATGTCAGTTACACAGTTACATATACTGTTTTATGCATCAAGTGCACCATTTGGCACCACCAATCTAGAAGAACATATCTAAAATGGACTGGAAAAATAAAAACAACAGTATGCATTGTGCTTAGAAAATATTTCAACACAGCATGTTATCCCATTCAGTCTGCTAACAATTTCAATGAGTTTCAAAAGTGTCCAGCCACGGCCCACAGCATTAGAGTGCATGGCAACAAGCCATGTCTTCTATTGTTCATTAACCAATACTCCCATGGAATTTATTAACATAACATGATTTTGTTTTTGGCTACTGTGTGAAATACTACAAATTTACTTACCAATCGCTCTGTAAACAAAAATAAAAAGCAAAGTCAAAAGTATGAAAGTTGTGTTCCATGTCCAGATGTTTGGATTAATGGCTGATATTCCCAAAAACATGAACACAATTGTTTCAGCAGTGCTTGCCAACATTTTCATTGTGTATCTGACAGTGGTTGCCGACTGCTCTGAAATGTTAGCTTTCACATATTTCTGACAGAAAATTCCACAGAAAGTAATTCTGAAAAAGAAAAATGATAATAAACTACCAAATTACTTTTAATGAAAGAGTACTGGCTATAACCTTTGTTTTCATGTAACGATTACATGAAAACAATGTAAACATTTCAATAATACATTTTTAAATAATAATAATTCATCTCTGAACAAATTTCAATACAAAATAAGCAAAATAACAAAATTCAGTGCATGTCTGGCTTCAGATGTTTTGCCTTTGGCCCCAATTAAGCTTTTTACTAAAGCACTGGACAATTAAAAAGGAAGACTGTTGGGGCTTATTCATAAAAAGTGAAATAGTCACAGTCAAGGTGTGAATTTATTCTCCATTGAGACCAGTTCCACAGCTTATACCAGTCGCAGACTTACACAGCATTTTGCACCACTTTGCATGCGCACACACAGGTAAATTTGTTTATTCATCAAGCATCGGAGTTTGTTTCACTAGCAAATTTGACAAGATGTATTGTGTCGCATTTGCTGGTTTTACTTTGCCAGATCAAAGTTGCAAATTAGGGAGCTGATGATAGGGCCTCTATTGCCCCACTAATGATGCCACACTACACATGGGACAGCTACAGACTTTGCTATGGAAATACTCTATTTAGTGAATAAGAAGTAGAGAATTATTTGTAACAAGAGCATAGTGACCCAAAAGGACAGCTGAATTCTCACTTTGATTAATAAGCCCCACTGCTTGTGCTTTTGGGCATGTGATCTGAAGTGTACAGTTCCCCTTAAAAGACATCCCATTAATCACATCATAAAAATACAAATAAAGATTCTGAAATGGATGCTCAAAAGATACTAATTAGGAAAGGAATTGTTTGCTGATTTTCCATGTTACTATCAGTTTTATTTATTTAACATAGTAACACAGTTTATAAGGCTAAAAAAAGACACAAGTCCATCCAGTTCAGCCTATTTTCCTTAAGTCTTTATAGTTCGCACCTCTTCCATCAAAATGGATTCAATAGAGTGACCACTTTTTGCCTTGCTCACAAACATGTATAGATAAAAACATCAGGGCCAGGTTATATTCAATTATGTCTGCTAAGTGAGTTACGTTAAATAAAAAACAGAAGAGTTTTTTTAATCTTTATAGTTGAACTTACTTTTTTCTTAGGATTGGTACCATGAGGCTTGACATAAAGTGTATGTGGAAGTAATATCTAATTAAAAATTCACTATCTGGAAATAACAGGCTTGTACATATTACCACATTTGTGTAACATTGTGTTCTTCTTGAAGTTGGTGATAATGACAGTGAGTAGTGTGACTGACAGCAAAGGTATTGGGAAATATAGATTTTCAATTTTGAATGGTTGGTTTTACAAGCTGGGCTACATGAGGCATGTTGATTGTCCCAGATAAACATTAACATTGTTTGACAGGACTGAACATGATGGACCTACCTGCTAAGTCTCCAGTCAGCCATGCAGCACAGATGTAATTTAGCCAATTACATGACATTTCCTGCAATTTAAAACCTTACCTATTCTGCAGATGTATGTGGCTTTGTATGCTAAATTTCTATCAAATTCAGTTGGATACAAATGAATAACAGGATTATGCACTAAAAGTAATATTCTCTTGACAGAGCAAGAAATGTTTCAAACAGGGATAATAACCCCCTCAGATAAATCTTAATTCATAACTATCCTATATAACCACAGGTAGTCCTCGGGTTACGACTGCCTCGAGTTAAGTCGTTTCAGGGTTACGACTCTTTATACGATGCCTTGCTCCGACTTACACGGTTTTGCGACGTAAGTCGAACTGCGTGCAACCATACTGTATGAACATATGATCCGACTTACATCGAAATTCGGTTTACGCTGCCGCGTAAGAACGGATCAACGTCGTAAGTCGAGGACTACCTGTATTTCTATTTCTGTTGTTAGCAAAGTAGAATTGTCAATTCACTTGAAGGCAGTTTGTAAACAATGATACAACAAGAATGCATATAGTAAAGTGGCCAACAAATAAAACATGTAGCAGTGTGTACTCACCCAAGGATTGCTGAAAGTGAAAGCATTTCTGATGTAAGATAACAAAGGTATGATATAATGAAAATGAATCCAGGTTCAATAATCTTGACATGTTTGGTAAATCGAGTGACAAAACTGAGCATGTATGCAAAAACAATGCCAATTACTGTTCCACCAATGCTCACTACAAAGAAAGATACTAAAAAAAAAAGAAAGAAAAACATCAGTATTTCAAACTACTAAAAAATAGAATACAGTGAAGAATCATTTGTGTTTCATTTTTTGCTTGTTGAAAACTTGTACAAAAATTATTGAATAAATACTGCTTATGCAAGAAGTTTCTTGTATTGGAAAAAATCCCATAGGCTATGGAAGCGCAAAACATGAAAAATAGAAAGGGGAGAAAAAAACAAAGGGATTCCCCTAGTTCAGGGGTCAGCAAACTTCCATGGGGAGGGAGCCATTTTGCTCCCTCCTCCAGCAGCGACAACTATTTTGTTAGCTGCAAAGCGGGAGGAGCATACTCCCCTAACCACATGACTTGTCGACGGTCAATCAGAAGAGCCATTGGATGTCATGGGCATAGCTTCGGAGGTGCGCTCTGAGCCACAGCAAGAAGGTTAAAGAGCCGCATGTGGCTTGCAAGCCACACTTTGCCAACCCCTGCCCTAGTTCATTACTGTAAAACAATAAATGTATAGTGAAATACCACCACACACACACACACACACACACACACATGCTATTGCAAAACTCGTGTAAAAATCAAAAAGTCTAAAAAGATGATAAAACAATGTGCGCAGAGTCAGGGATGTAAAATGCAGGACCGTAACTGCAAGACATGATCAGCCCCCCAGAGGCAAATACACTCACCAGATGGCACAAAGCAACACACATAGCATAGTGATGCACAGGTTTAAACTGTAGAGAATCTTTCCATAGTAGGCTCATGTAATAGAGAGCATAAAAATACTCACAGTGCAGATTTACATAAAATCAAAATTTATTATAGTAATAAATACTCACATAAAAAAGTTAAAAAGCCTGCTGCATACAAATAAAATCCAAACTCTCAACGCGTTTATGGGATTATGGGAATATTGTTGCAGCTGTGACTTTGCTATGGAAATATTGTCGCAGTCATGTATAAAGGGTCGCGGCAAAAACAAAAAGGCCACTGGTCTAAAATAAACTCTCTTTCAAATAAAAAACAGAGCAGTAATTCAATATTCTTAAAGTTAGGACACTACTCTTAAAAAGACAGAATGGGGAGCTTTATCCTTTAATTGGGGGTAGAAGATCTTCCAAATGGCTACTCACATAGTTAAACTTAATGGAAATATAGCAAGTTTCTGACTAGAGTGCTGAGCATTACTGGTACATATTCTAAATATCCATCTTCTCCAACTTTATACATTCCATCTCAACTCTAAAACTGGATTGGTCATGAGGAAATTTACACATTGTGTTTTATACCATCAAAATGCTTGCACCAACAAATAAAATTGATAAACTAGAATTATTAATATTTAACAAAAATGATGGTGTAGTGGGAATAACAGAAACATGATTTAATGATAGAAATGGATGGACAGTAACCCTAAAAGGGACCGTAAATACCAGAAAAGGGGGAGGAGTTTGCCTTTCTGTTCAGTCTTGCCTAAAGCTCATATTAAGGGAAGATAGATTAGATAGACAAGATAATTTGTCAATTCTACATATGTACATAAGGACATACAAGGATTGCAATTGTGTTACTCATCTCTCCAGCATATATGACAGTTGAAAATAGGCAGTATATTTGCAAATAAATGAGAGCAAAGAAAATGTGAAATATTTATGGGTTGAATTACACTGAGGGAAAAACAATAATAAAATACTGATGGGGTTTTGCTATAAGCCGCCAAATAAACGAGGCTGCAAAACACAATGAGGTAGTAATAACGGGGGACTTCAATTACCCAGATATAAATTGGGAAACAGAAACCTGTAGATCTCCCAAAGTAAACAGCTTTTTGTCAATAGCTAAAGATAAAAAACACTATGTTAAAGCACATTCATTCGGTCCCACAGTGGTTTTCACCAGCTCTATATGTGTTACATTTGTTGCGCTAGTGTTGTACACAAATATATTTGCAACAATTCACTTCACTTTGTGTCACCAATTTTTCAGTTTAACAGTATCACACTAGGGTATTTTTCCCTTTTGTCTTTTTTGCCAGCGCATCCACACATTTTTTCTCCAAAGAAAAAAGTCTCTTGTGCTTCTACAAATAGGGGTATCGGCAGTAGATCCCAAGTGGACTGTTCGCTGGACCTTAACAAGGATTTTTTAGGGTTTGGACTTTCATTTCTTGAATTACTCATTATTTTACATATTTTATGTTCTTTATTTCATTTTATTGCGTATATATTTGTCAAACTTATGGCGCTGTACTATTTGGATACCTGTCATCCATTTTGCACACTATATGAGAAAGTGTATTGACACTCTGGTTATGCCAATATGCACAAGAAGTAGGATATTGTGAGTACTCCATTGTTCAAAAAACATGAAATAAAATATATGTCTCTGAGAATACATGGATATGAGGCAGCACATAATTTATAGAAGGACAGAACTGGACAGTGATGGTAATATTGACAAATATTTTGGTTTCACAAAGGTTTGTTGGTTTTGGAGAGTAGCAGTTTTTCACATATGTAAAGTAATACATACCTACTCCTTCCACACAGTCTTCAGCTGTCACATTTTCACCTCCAATAGTAACAAATGAATCAAATACATTGTACAGCACCTGGGATGCGAGGAGAGAGAAATTAAGTTTATAAACCTTGCAAAATGGTAGTGTTTAGGCATATTTCTATCATCTCTATAAATATACCAGACAGTACCAAGAAAAGCTTCAGAAAAAGCACCAACTTAAAGAATGTCAAACTGAGACATGTTGGGACCACCAGAAAAAGCTGGTTGCAGGAGCTTACTCGCACAAGTGGTAATGTACACACAGACTGTCTAAATTACTGTATCAGTTTTGGAGGACATTACAAATTGTCCAAGTGTTACTCTAATTAAAGGTAGCTAAGGACATGCAGATGTTTCCAAAGACAAGCTTTTAGGCACCAGGCCTGAGCCCCCCCAAGACTGGGGACTACTGGAGGATCTTCTAGTGTTCTGGAGGGCCAGTCCAACCCTGAGATAGTACCTTTGTTATAAAGTTTAGGGTAGCTTGAAGTTTAGAGAAGGGATGATTTTTCAGCCAGCTCAACCCAGATTGGCGACGTTATTCACTAAAGTCCGAATTGTGGCATATAGGTGCAAATTCGCCTGATAAAGACAGTTGCAATAGGCTGCTACTGTCACAGTAGCGTCTTTATAATGGGAATATTGTCGCAATCGCGACTTTATTATGGGAAAATTGTCGCAATCTTAACATTAAAAATTTGTCATAACTTCACAACGGGGAAATTGTAGCGGATTTACTATGGAAATCTGCTGTTTGTGAATTCGACAGTCAAACTTGCACCTTAGTGAATAACCCCCCCTAGACTGAACATTCTTTGGGTGTAAATTTGCCTCATGGTAGATTATAACAGCTGACTGTCTGTTGGTGAAAGGGGAGAGTTGAGTTTGATTTTTTCCAGCCCTGGTAGTTGCAGGATTAGTTAGAATTGGCTCACTGCACTAAAACCCATTAAAAGAGTGCTAATAGGAATATCGGTTCACATATATCAGTCAGCGAAATGAGTGACAGGCTACTGAAAGCTTCAAGAACATAATAAAAGTTGAGCCGGTATTTAGTATTGTATGAAAACCAAGTTTTATTTCCTACCACTGTTACAGCATCGTTCAAAAGAGATTCTCCAAACACAATGATAAATAGAACATCATTGACATGGACTTCTTCAAATACAGCGAGAACAGCCACTGGGTCCACTGCTGCAATCAGACTTCCAAATAGAAGGAACTCCAACACACCTATGTTTAGATTTCCTTTAAAGAGATGCAAGTAAGAAACATTCAGTTTTTGTTTCCATTCATTTAAAACATTTATTGAAAATGGCATTTCAGAATATTAGCCACAACTACATTTACACTGTATAAAAACTAAATATGTTATGGTATATAAAATTTCAGAAAGGGGATTTATTATCAGTCTCAAGAACACATAAACGTTTTATTGAAAATTAGGCTTCTTTGCGGGTGAAATTTAATAAACTCAAAAAGGCCTATCTCTGCCTTTTCGAGTTTATCCTGCGAGATCTCGGCTGTCTGTTTGGTGAAAATATTAATAATTTTCAAAAATTTTTTATTGAGTTTTTTTATCGAATTTCTCAATGGAAAGGTAGCCATACTACTAATGTAAAGTTTGGCTATCTTTTCATTGAAAAATCCAATTGGAAAATTTCTACTGGTAAAACTTGATCGAAAAATATTAAACTGGAAAGGCCAAACTTTTGCCATTAAGGTCATTCTTAAATAAGAAAGTTCTTCTTGCCACTTTATTAAGCTAAGCACTGAGCCATCTATATAAATGCATCCCAACTAAAGAACATGAAAGTGAAGCAAATCTGGCATAGTAATCATATAAGCTGAATTTAGAAATAAAAGTGTGAAGCTAGCTCTTAGGTTATATACCACCTCTTCCTTATATTATTAGGAATCAACCAACAATAGTAGGTATACTACTACATATTTGGACTGCCATTGCCAAAAGCTTGTGAAAGCAAAAAATTATTATTATTATTATTCTCTTTTTGGTATGGGTCTCCTGATTTAATTTCTTTCTGTCACTGAATCTGTTATATTAGGTTGCCCTTGTACCCATCTTACTAACTTTCCTACACTAGGAAGACACTTTTCCAGTACCTTGAACCATATCTAATTATCGAATATAATACATAAGACATAAGACAGTATGTTTAACTTACAAACCCCAAAATCAGAAAAGTTGGCACGTTGTGTAAATCGTAAATAAAAA
>WMED01030844.1:0-10033 GCA_019650415.1 Pipa parva | reverse complement strand
ATGAAACCTCCCACACTAAAATGACAGGTGTTTCAATTTCATTGTCCAACCCCTGTATATCTCACCTTTTGGTTTCTGCTTTAATGAATCAATTAAGAAGTGGGAATAAAGTTCTTTTGAAGGGAGGATGGTGTTATCAAAGTTAAGTAATAAGCATGAAATACAATTTAAAATGTGTGAACTTGCAAAGAAATGTAGCACCAATAAAACTTATAGCGGGGCCCAAACCTATGTAAGATCATCCATACCCTTCGTTTTTGTGGATGGGCCCTAAATTAAAGTAGGAAGTGTCTTTATATTTGACTCCTCCCTTTAAACAACTATGAATTGTAACTTATGTTACCAAAAATAAAGTACGGTTTTTGTTTGCAACATTATATAAGAGGAGTGTTCCTGTACATCAATTCTTAGTCAACAAAAACAAAACATTAAGTTCACTCCTTTTTACTTTATACAGTAGATACCTCTAACAGATGTGGTACAATTAGTTTGAGAGAGAATGGACCTCTAATTGAGTTTGAATAATAGAGTGTCTTCCATGTGCTTGCATGGTTAACCTTAGGGTAAAATGTAATAAACTCAGAAAAGACCGATTTCGCTTTACCGAGTTTATCCTGAGAACATGTCGGCTATTCGTGCAGTAAAAATTGCTCGATATTTTCTATCGATCGAGCTTTTCGATGGAATTTTTTTGGATAGAAAGGTAGCCATACTTTACATTAGTAATATGGCTACCTTTACATCAAAAAGTCGAGATTGAAAAACTGCCGGTAAATATCGATCGAAAAAATCAAACGATATTTATTGCGATAAACTTCTGAGATGGAAAAACAAAATTGGGTTTTTCCAAGTTTATTAAATTTCACCCAATTTGTATCACAACAGCCAATGTTTCTTTATCTATAGTATATGATGCAAAGATTAGCCCTAATAATGAAATCCGAATTACTAGTCTTTCAACAGAGGATTCTATGTGGTCAAGTACTGATTTAAATAGCAATTATGCTTAGACAAGACAGTCGATGTCTATCAACTATACTGTAAAAAAGTGAATGGACAGTTAATTCATATCTTCATATGAATCTTTTCTGAGTGACTGTTCAGAGTTTCTAATTGGTAGAGTCTGAATGGGTTAGTATTTGTCCCCCATTTAAATAAAAGTCAGTCAACTGTACCTTAACTGCCCTAAGATCCAAAACTGGAGAAAAAGTCTATATACCTTGGGATTATTCACTAAGGTACGAATTCGACTGTCGAATTCGCAAACAGCGGATTCCCACAGCAAATACGCAAACAATTTCCCCATTGTAAAGTCATGACAATTTTTTAATGTTAAGATTGTGACAACGTTCCCATGATAAAGACAATATTCTCATTATAAAGATGCAACTGCGACAGTAGCAGCCTATTGAGACTGTCTTTATCTGGCGAATTCGCACCCATACGACTGTACAATTTGGACTTTAGTGAATAACCCCCATAATGTTTCAGATCATGAGAATTACTTGGTTTCATATAATTCTTTACTAGATGTTTTGGTGAATGGATTCCCCTATTTTAAATATTTGATGTAATATACAAAGAAAACACAAATATATAAGACTATGGGAGTTGTTAGTTTGGCAAATTGCACATATACCCCTATATTGGTTAAGCAATAATTACCGTCACTAACATATTTTCCTTTCTCTTTGTTAATGTCCTTCACCTTTCTCGTTCATTCAACCAGGATTCCTACTTTGAAATCACTTTTCCTGTATCGTTTTACCATTTCAATTACATGTGAATTCAGAAATATAAAACTGTGGTTTATAAAAATTCCAGCTAATCATCTATTCATTATATAGGGGCATATTTACTGAGACTAATTTAATCATATCGATTTATTTCACCCTGTTTCAATTTCAGTTTTTCTTTTCTTGTACTTTTCGATTTCCCTGATTTAAATAGGATCGCTAAAAATGTTTCCCCATCGAAATAAATCGTTATCGATAAATATCGATCTGTTAACAGGGGCACACTTTGCAATGCTTTTATGTGATTTTACATTACACATCCATATCAAATAAATCAGAAAGATAGGGAAAACAGCTGGACAAGTTAGTGTGCTACCAACTAAATTTAATAAAGTATTGCATTACATGTTTCGGGCCAAAGCCCTTTACAAACAAGAACAAACCCCTCCCTTCTCAGTGAGAACCAATCCACATTAGAGGTGGAGACCTGAATAATAATTAGGTGCAACCTTTAGACAAGTGCAACAGGTGATAGAAAAAAGGTTAAATACAAACAATAGACCCTTCCATACCTATGTTTCTTTTCAATGGGGAAATATTCTGGCCTTAGGCTAAATGACAGGACCAACTCCATAAGGCAAGGGTTGGAAACCTACAGCTCTTTCGATGACTGCATCTTGCTTTTTGACTGTAATGAGCGGTGCTTACATGCAAGCACCACTCGTTACAATGTGCTGGCTAATTGCTGGCAAGCACTGTAGAGACAAAGCTCTCTCACGCTTCCGGGATGACAGCCAGTTCAGAGCCCTTAACGTCACTGCGCTTCCAGGTTGCTAGCCAATCCGGAGCCTCTGACGTCACCTACAAGTATATGATGTTACATATGACGTCAATGGTTCTGAACTCAAAAGGGCTGAGCAGAGCTGCAGGTATATGGCTCTTTCAGCCAAAAAGGTTGCCGACCACTGCCATTGGGAGTAATGGGTTTATGCCAGCCTGAAGGTGAAGAATTCTTTTGGGCGATAAAATTGTTTTAAAACAGTTTAGTAAATAGGAGAAAACAGCGATATCATTAAACATAGACTGTTTCTCCTGCATTTACTAGTCAAAAAATTTGTTTGACTTTAGTAAATGTGCCCCATAGTATCTAATTTCATGACAAATGTCAGCTGAGATCTTTATCAAGTGCTAAATTCATGAAGACAAAGGTTCATTGGTTAAGTTTCCACTAATATTATTCCGACTTGCAAGGTCACAAAAATAACCCTCGGTATTATCCCATTACTCAATGTAAAACATCTCCCAAGAATTAATTTCTTGCTTGGACCCCTTTACAGGGCATGAACCGTGTGCAAGAACGTTCTATACATTACAAAGTACAAGCTTATCGCATAGCAGTAGAAGTCAGATCATTCGTTGTACATTTTATATGAGCGCTAAAGAAATAATCACTGCAAGGCTTTTCCTTAGAGTGACCTCCGTTTCCATAATTTAACGCTTCAGTCTTTGAGTTTAGAATACTAATTTATGCTCTGCAAGAATGATATAAGAGATGATTCATCTGAATACATATTTAATCCTTTTGTAATTAAGGAATGTTTTTAGATCCCGAGTCAAGGTAAACTAGACCGTTATATATTGACGATATCTATTCGACTCTATTACCCGCATCATTATAAACTTTTTATTTTATTTGTGCGCTATACGCTGGAGGTGGGGATAGAGGTTTAGAAAAGCTTTTAATCTCACCATGCTGCAGACATAATAAAAAATTAAAACTCTGAAATTTGGTTCAATTGCATTTTGAATGTCAAGGGAATGTTATCTATCCTTCTGCACAAAGAGAATGTGCTTGTGTCTTGCGCAATAACTAAATGGCTAATGTAAAATCATTTGCTCGTGGCATTTAATAAAATATGCAAATTCATTAAATTGTTTGAAATTGTCAAATGAAAAAAAAAAATAAGCGTGCTAAGAATTCCTAGTTTGTTTTTAATCCGCCAAACCATTTTCCCTTTCAATTCAACGGAACAATATATTTTCTTCTTTCCTCTTTTCCTTTCCTTGTCAAGGACCTTCTAGTGTATTTTGAAGTTTTCATGCAGAGCCGGAAATGTATTCTAATGAGGTCAAACAATCATTTACTGTTCTTGTTGCAAATTTGTTTTGACAATTAGTTGGGTACAGCATTTCTACTGGGATCCATAATGTACAAGTTTGTCAAAGTCGTCCACTATTAAATGACCAATAACAAAAGAAAGGGAAAAAAAAAAGTTGAATTGCCATTGTAGTTATTCCTACAAAATCACTTGTAAAAATACAATCTTTTAAGTTAAATTTGACATTTTTTTTTTTTTATGTCATTGTGTTTGTTTATCTCTTGGCTGCCATCTTGAACCATTGTTTAAACAGAAACCCGTCTAAATTTAGACACCCATAAAATGCCCCCGAAAGATCAACCAACTCAAATGAAATATATATTTAAAATAACAATTTCAAAATGTTTGAATGAAATGATGAAATATATAAAGGGTAAAAAAAAAAAAGCACTGTCCATTTAACTAACTGGGGTTAACAAACCAGGAAATGTTCAGGTGTTGATGTTTTCTCATTGGGTTAAGCCATAGGGGATCATTCATTAAAGTCCAAACTGTCGCATAAATGCCAGTATTCACGTACTTTCATGACTTCTCCAACTCTATTTATTCAACAATCTCTTTGATGTGACGAGATTGTGACCAATTCTGCTGCTTACTCCAGTCACAGACTTGCGGAGCCCTTCGCATCAATCTGCGTGCGCGTGCACAGGTAATTTGGATATTCAGCATGCGACTGAGTCTGTCGAAGGGGCAGATTCTACAATGTGTACTGCTCCGGATTCACCTGTTTGCCTTCACCAGATCAGACTGGCAAACTGAGTGGTTGATGGCTGGACTCCAGTGTTGCGTAAGGCGACTATTCATTAAAAAGTAATAATGGCGACTGCAATTAAATAAGTCTACAACTAAACATAAACTATGCACAAGGTGACATAAAAATAAGTATTTTTCACTTATATACAGTTGTGGGTGAAATTTATTCAACTTGATAAAGCCTTTTCGGCTTTCTCAAGTTTAATCGGGAGAAGGATTGGAAGTTTCTCTCGGTAAGTATCACAACATTTGTATAGTGCGGTACTTACCATGACAAACTTTTTTTAATTAAATATATCCATGGAAAGGGTAGCCATACAATGTAGCTATATTTCCATGGATATATTTAATTTAAAAAGTTTGTTACGGCAAGTATCGCACGCGTCAAATCTCGCAATACTTACCGGGAGAAGCTTCAAATCATTCTCCCGAGTTATTAAACTCGGAAAAGCGCAAACGGCTTTTCCGAGTTTAATATATTTTTTAGTGTCATATGATGAGACTGACATCACTTCCTTTTACTGGAGGAATTTGCCTGACTCCACATGACTTCTCATCCTACTATTGTGTGACTGATTGCGCGTGTGATGGCGTCTGTCGCTGTTCGCTGCTTTACAAATAAGCAGAAGTGAATTTGCGACTTCCTAATCGTATTGATGTGAACAGATGGGAAGTCACTATGCAAGGCGAATTTGGCCTTTAATGAATGACCTCAATAATTTTAAAGACCATACACAAGGTTCCAGTTAGGAGTTGGTATTGACATGAGCCATGTTGCAGCAACTCCTGAGACTGGCTACTTCTGGGTAGGGTCTGCCTATCCTCAATGCATGTTACTGCTTTAATGTGGCAGTGGGGGATGTAAATATTGAGTGATGCATCTGTGCAGTGCTTCAGGTGATCTTAAAATTTTGCCCGTTTCTATTTTTCCCCTGCACCTTGTGTATTCAAAGTTCTGTTCTGTTTCTTCAGCTCCAGAGGTTCCTCAGCCCTACCCCAAGTGCTCCAGTGAGATACAGTTCCAAAGTTTTTGCTTTAAGTGCTTCAAGGGTACCTGTGTGTTGCAGTTATTCAGGTATTGCTCAAAATGCATTTGTGTACCATAGTTCCACAGTTCCTGCTTCAAGTCATCCTTGTGTGTTCTAGTTCACATATTTATTCCATCTACCCAATTACCACCAATGAGGTTTTGACCTTGGGGCTGTGACCATTGGGTTCTCTTGTAGTAAAGATCTTGGGGGGAATTCAGCAAGCTCCAAAGTGAGGCGCGTAGTGTTCGCCTCACTTCGGAACAACTGAAATGCGCATGCTGATGTCCTGCACGCAGACATCAGCATGCACATTAAAGGGATTCCCCTCCTGGTGAGGAGACTCGAGTGCTCTCGCCGGGAGGGGAATCCCTTTAATGCACATGCTGATGTCCGCGCACAGGACATTAGCATGTGCATTTCAGTTTTTCCGAAGTGAGGCGAACACTACGCACCTCACTTCAGAGCTTGCTGAATTCCCCCCCTTATCTCCTTGCAGATGGGCTAAGACTGGGAGCCCTTTAGATTTAACAACCCTGGATTAACCAGTGCTAAGCATACTGTAACAAGAGAATCCACACCAGAGTGTTCTGATTTGGCTCTAGGGGACTTTGAAAGAACTTCAAAGGTTGTTAGAGGGGTTTAACATGAACTTCTATGGAGTTTCTATTCAATTAATGAGGTTTACACTAAAGTTCAAAAGAATCTATTATAAACTTGAAACTCAAAAATGTATCTCCATGCACATTGTGTCGCTATGCCGCCATTTATACATTTCATGTACCAGGATGAAGATGTGAGTCTGCTTGCGAGTCTAATAAATACTGAGAGGGGGTTTGTTTTTATTTAAATGGAGGTTTAAAAGTTCATACTATGGGAAGATATATATGAGGGCAATGAAAATGTGAAGACTCAAAGAAATAAATGAATGGAAAACTAATAATAACATTCAAAGGGGTCAAAAGCAAGAAGGGGAATAGATGCACATGATGAGAACATAGTTCTGCCACTTAACAAATCACTTGTCAGACCATTCAAGGAATATTGTTTACAATTTTGGGCACCATTGTGAAATACATAATCAAAACTGGGCGGTTCAAAGGATGGTAATATACAGTAATAAATGGAATTGTGGCACTGCATTACCAAGAAAGATTATCCAAACTGTGGTGATTTAGTTTTCAAAAAAGGCGAGATAGCGGTGGACTAATAACCTTGTAAAAAGATATCAAATATCAATATAGAGATCTATCCCATGATTTATTTACACCAAGGGCTGTAAGTAGGTCAAGGGGGACATCCTCTGCATCTAGAGAAAAGAAGATGTAGGCACCAACATAGACGGGAGGTTTTTTTTACTGTAAGAGCAGTGAGGCTATGGAACTCTCTCTCATGATCAATTTATGCCAAGAACTGTAAGTCGGCCAAGGGTGGCATCCTCCATGTCTAGAGAAAATAAAGTCTCTGCATTAACATAGAAGGGTTCTTATTTTAATGTAAGAGCAGTGAGACTATGGAACTCTCTGCCTGAAGAAGTTTTCAAAAGGAGTCTGGGTGGCTTCCTGGAATGCTGGGAAATTGCATGTTATGGATATTAGATTACAGGGGCTGAGTTGATGATCCAGGGAATTACTCTGATAATTGTATTTAGAGACAAGAAGGGCTTTTTACCCAAAAATGAGAATAAATGATTTTTTTCCTTGTGTTTTCTTTTACTATCCTCTGAATCAGCATTGCAGGATATTAAGCCGAACTGGAGGGAACTATGGCATATGCCTTTTTTAGCTTTATAAACTATGTTACTGTGTAAACAAATGTCCTTTTCAGGACAACAGTTTCTGGTCTGGTAGGGATAGTCTGAAATACAGTAGATAACAAACATGTATATGGAGCTTCTACATTATAATTAGAACTTGTACCTGCTTTTTTAAGGGCAACAGTTAGGGACAGTTTCTGGATAGGCAAAAAATATTTAGAAGTCAATGCCTACAAAAAAAAATTCTAAATATAATTTTTTAGTTTTCTGGAAAGGCAGAGGAAACTTTTGTTGGTGACACACAAGGCAGACATCATTTTTCTCTTTCGTATTTATAAGTTTAGGGCAAAATTTATTAAACTCAGAAAAGCTCATTTTCGCTTTGCCGATTTTAATAATCAGGTGAACACCTGGAAGTTTCTTGCGGTAAGTATCATGAGATTCGTTTCGATCGATACTTAACGAGAGAAACTTTTTCCATTGAATATATCCATGGCAAGGGTGAACGCGAGAAACTTCCGGGTGTTCACCCGATTAAACTCAGAAAAGCCAAGACAGGCTTTTCTGAATGTAATAAATTTCGCCCGTTTCTTTATACACTAGAAGTCAGATTGTTTGAGAAGGGAGTGAAACCCATCAAACTGCTTGCACATGCGCACAGTGTCTTCTGCTTGACTTGAGCAACTTTCTGGTTATAAATTTGTTCACCCGGAGCAAACACTTGTTCCAATTTCGAAGGTCTATTTTTGTTTTTCATTCTGGAAGATTTAATTTATTGTATAAAAAAAAAGTCATCTTTTTTTTTAGAAAGCAACCTATTGGACTCCTTACACATGCTTATGGTGACTTTAAAATGGCCTAGGCTATCTGGCAGTCTACAAAAGTTCCTGGTTATAAAGTAAAAATGTTTACATTGGGAAAAAAAAATCAAAATCAGTTTACATTTCTTAAGCTGTGAAGCTGTACAGGAATCTTAATGACTGATTAATGTGCAACTGGTCACATGTTCATCAAGGCTTAATTAATGGGCAGTAGTAATTAATTACACATTATATTTCTTTACACTGGCGCTTCCGAAAGCACACTAGGGAAAGATATCAGTCTGCTTCTTCCAAGTATCTTCCAATAGTTCTTATTCTTATGCTATTCTCATAGTTGTGTGCACAGGATATGCTTGGTGTGCCTAGGCACACCCTAATGTGCTTTGTTCGATCGCGACATTATCACGTATGCATGTCAGGTGATAACGCTTGTTCGCAACATCATTGTGTACATACGTCACGTGATGACGTTCGGGCATGACGTCATTACGTATGCATGTCACGTGATGACGTACAGCATGATGTCACTGCGCAGGCACCCCTATATAAAAGGACCTGCACACACTACTGGCTACTCTCTGAGGTTTCAGCCTAAGGGGAGGATTTAAATTCATTACATTAAAGAGGATTACTACCATTTCAACCTCTTTGTTAACCCCCTTTCTGGTGAATATACAGTATTTATGAGGTCCATATATGTTCCACTAGAGTAGGAGGTACTCTTTTACTCTAAGACCTGGATCCTGTTCTGATGCCTGGATATTTTTTAAAGAACAAATGAGTCACTTACCTTTAATACCCTTTATTACCCCCTTTATGGCCTCCTCATGTTCTCCCTGTACACTATTTCCTTGGGTGAGATCATCAATACATTTGTTCTTCAGTATCACTTGTATGCAGATGGTACCCAAATTTACTCATCCGCTCCTGTGCTAACAGCTGAAACTCAGACTCAGATTTCTAGCTGTCTTCTGGAAATCGCCTCGTGGATAGCCAAGTTCCAGCTCAAATTAAGGGGGGAATTCACAATACTCCGAAGTGAGGTGCGGAGTGTTCGCCTCACTTCGGACTGACTGATATGCGCTCACTGATGTCCTGCACGCTGGCATCAGAGAGCGCATTAAAGGGATTCCAGTCTCGGTGAGACCAAAAAAGTTGCCTCGCTGAGACTGGAATCCCTTTAATGCGCTCGCTGATGCCCGCGTGGAGGACATCAGCGAGCACATCTCATTCAGTCCGAAGTGAGGTGAACACTCCGCACCTTACTTCGGAGTATCGTGAATTCCCCCCTAAATCACAATAAAACGGAATTGATTATTTTTCCACCCAAACTTGGTCCCACTCCTTCCTTTTCCATTTTAGTGGATGGTGTCATTATCAACCCTTTAACCTCTGTACATTTTCTTGGGCTGACTTTTCACTCTGCTCTTTCCTTCTCTAAACACATCTCTTCCACTGCTAAAACCTGTCAATTTTTCCTTTGCAATGTTCCCAAGATCCTTCCTTTTCTTTCACTCCACTGCTAACAACACCAAGCATGCTCTCGTCCTATCCCGCCTGGACTACTGCAGTGTTCTTCTATTTGGCGTTATGGCTTCCCACCTCTCCCCTCTCCAGTATATTCTAAACTCTGTTGCCAGAATTCTCTACCTCTCTCCCAAAATCTCTCTGCTCCTTGGCTCCCTGTAAGTAAACGAAAAATTTACAGTGCTCTCCTTTTAACATTAAGGCACTTTACTCTGTTGACCCTCCCTACATTTCCTCTCTCATATGCCAATAC
>WMED01030843.1:0-10033 GCA_019650415.1 Pipa parva | reverse complement strand
AATGTGCGAAGTGAGTCGAATACTACGCGGCTCACTTCGCACATTTGTGAATAAGGGCCTTAATCACCCTTAGACATAACGAGCCTATAGTGCTCCTTTAATAACTCATGAAACTTTATATATCTTCTAAACTACATACAGTATATCAAGCAATAGATATTTAATCACTCGTTCCAACCTTTTCTCCTTGGAATTGCATTTTTTTCTCCCATCTTGGAGGATTAAGAAAAAGCCTCATGGAAAACAAACTGAACTGTTCTGAATATATCCCACCAGGCCCAGAAGTTTTGTTTATATAATTATCATCTAAATATATTTGAACCATATCTTGAGTTACCAAAACAAGAATTCTGTGATGAACCTTCTGGGCTCCAACTAGTATTGAAATATTCAGAAAATGTTTGCTGAATTCTATATAATTGCATTTGATAAATTATAGTGACAGCAAACAAGTGAAACTGGAATTGTCTACTTGTCTATATTGAAACAATTATAGGCAACGGGAATACTAAGCAGATAGATTCCCTTTTGGCTTCACAGTTCATTACAACACCTATGCAGTGATCTCTAAATATCTATGTAACAAATAAATATAAACAAAACACTAACTTCAACTAGCTATATTACCATTTAAACTAAAGGAGATATAATATGTACTGGAATGGATTTATTTTAATATTTAGCAAAAAAAAAAGGGAGCAGAAAGGTATCTGTGAGGGTGTAATTCTCTCTTTCTTCCCCCAACTACACTTACTACTTGTATATCAAGCTGAGTGGGGGATTTAGATCTTTAACAAAAACTGACTGGGTGCATGAACTATAATCTGGATAATTCAGTTTGTGAGTGTTTTTGTTTTACTATAATTAATTATGTAATATCACTAGGAAGTACTTTATTATACTATTTATTCTAACTGTAAAAGAGCTATAATCTGGATAATCTAGTTTAGAACTTGTGATCTTTAACACACGCTGATTGTGTGTATGAACTATATTCTGGACAATCCAGTTCAGCACCTGTGAGTGATGTTAATTTTATTATAATTACATATGTATTATCACTATAAAGCACTTTATTACATTACTTGATTTTAACTACATAAGAATGAAAGTTACGTTTTAGGTGTATGGGTTAATTATTCCCTAGCAGATCTCTTTCTGTTCCCTTTTTTGCCTGGATATCTAACATGCATAAGACCCTGCACCCTACGTGCTATTCTCACTGTCACTAGTTTATGGGGGGAATTCAGCAAGCTCCGAAGTGAGGTGCGTAGTGTTTGCCTCACTTCGGAAAGACTGAAATGCGCATGCTGATGTCCTGCACGCAGACATCAGCACGCGCATTAAAGGGATTCCCCTCCCGGCGAGAGCACTCGAGTCTCCTCGCCGGGAGGGGAATCCCTTTAATGCGCATGCTGATGTTCGCGTGCAGGACATCAGCATGCGCATTTCAGTTGTTCCCAAGTGAGGCGAACACTATGCGCCTCACTTCGGAGCTTGCTGAATTCCCCCCTATAACTCTAAGGAGGTGGGTTGCGGTGTGTTTTCTTGGTTTTGTTTTTCTTCTTTTAATACTTAAGCACATAGAATAAATAAATTCTTGTTGTATATCAAAAAGGAACATTGGTAAATCTACAAGAACCATCATCTTGCACATAAGAAATTAATAACCCTCAACTGCTAAAGGGCCACTAACACCAAAAAAAAAAAAAAATTGCTATTTGGATTGACATGTACTGTATGTATGTATGTATGTATAATTTTAATTATAAAGCGCCAATAACATATGCAGCATTGTACAGTTCAGAATAAAAATATAATACAGACATGGGACAAGTGCATTAAACAAAACAGTGTAAGATTAAAAGGATACATCACAGTAAGTGCTATCTTGAGGTTGACACAAGAGGTTGGAGGTCCCTGCTCCATGGAGCTTACAGTCTAAATGGGAGGAAAACTTACATACACAGATAGATGGATAATAAGAACTGTGACAATGTGTGGAAACACTAGTCAATAAATAAATACAAATATTAAGCATAAGTATTAAATAAAATATATACATAAAAATCAGTGACAAGGCACTTATACCTATTGTATGTAGTACTTTCAGGGAAACCACAGAGCTGACTATGTGCGGCTTGTATATTAACAGATAAAAAAGGGCTGCAACCATAAGAAGAAAAAAAAAATCAAAATATTACAAATCAAGAATTTAACTGCAAAGATAACGTTTTATATTTTTACCACTACTATGTAGGAATAACTGCCATGCCAATTGCAATCGAATTTTGTTTTAAGTTTCTTTTTCTTCCTTGTGGTTGCTGCCTTCTTTTTTCTAAGTAACTAAACCCCTACCTAATGTTAAGTATTGGCTTCAGCATTTAAACCCTAGACTCCTTGCTCATATACGGTAGTTTTACTGATCAGCCACAGGAGTTCTGGATATAGTGATTGGTTCTATTGTATTGTGCTTTGTTTTTACCCTTCTGTGTATATTACTTTCAGTTTAGTAACCAATCATTTTCAGGCTTCAGTAGCAGCCTATCAGAAGTGCAGTTTATCAGCTAATTGTAGCAAAGGTGTGCCTTTTTAAACCTGCCACTTTCAGTGCAACTTGGCCTGAGCAAAAAGTTTCCTAACTTGTGCCAGTGAGCTGTTCCTGCAAGAGAGCTATCAATTTTGTTGTAAACTTGTCACTTTTTCCTGAGATGTCCATTGTCAGCCTACTGTTCTCCTGTGAAACCCAGTTCTACTCTGCTGTGTGCCTAGATTCCCAGTTCTACTCTGTCTTGTTCTAATGATTCCCAGCTGGCTGTTGCTCCTGTGAGATCCAGTGCTGCTATCCTGTCATAGTCCTGCTTCCACCTGTACAGGGTTAACCTTAGGGCCACGACCTTGCAGGGGTTAAGGTTCAAGATCGGGAGCTCCTTAAACTTTGTTCCCCAGGATTAACTAATGTTAATCCCACAACGATGAGAGAATCCACAGATATCCCTGTGTGTAGTAACACCTATCCCAATTCTTTTCTATGGAACAGCTGGTTTTTCATAGAAATGCATATAAATTTACTGTGTAAACCTATTGTGCTTGAACTCTGCAATATTACTGCGGCCACAAAATGTTGTATGAGAAAATCAGCCCAGCTACATCTGTATATTTGTATATTTAGTTGTTTGGTATGGTATATACATTTGGTGTGGCTTGTTGAATTTCACAATAAGCAATATCTATATGGAGAGGCAAGATCTAGTGCATTTTTTCTTAATATGGATGATTAGTCACTATACAAATAAACGAAAATTAAAGCAACAAAGGAGTATTGCAAGCAAATTGTTCACATACATGGTATGAAACTATGCCCATAATGGGCTTTACTAATAGAAAGTACTGAAATTGTAGAGTTTGTACCTGAAGATAGTCTTGTAGAAATCAAAACTACAGTGTGCCTATTAATACACTATAATTTTATTTGATGGACACTGGTCTTTTCTCAACTTCAACTCATTCTTTCTATGCACCATTTGTAAGTATAAAAATTTACTGTGATTGCTTCTGATTTTCCTAAAGGAAATATATGATAACATTTCTATGACATGTTTTCCAATGTTATAAGTAACTGTCAGCTTATCCTATGATTGCTCCAGTTTTATTTTAATAAATATGGCTTCAAATTATTATTACACAAATTCAAACAGAAATATATTGCTTCAATAATTCATACACATAGGAATACCTTGATCATGCAGTATATGACTGTGCCATTCTAAAACATTTTTTATTGCTAGGGGATGATTACAATGGAGAACTCTGACATATTTTTATCACTCCTAACTGGATATTTTCCCTGTTGGGTTTGAGAAGCTTCAATTTTGCCTGTACATTAGTAGTAAATATGATGCTTAAAAGCTTCCCCTCAAGTGAAAAGTAATAAAACAGCCTTCATCACAATGCTTTAGTCACAAAATGGGAAATCAATGTACTTATTTTCAGGGACAGATTTGTGCTGAATGCTTTTTTTAATGACCTCTAATCAGATGGTGCCCATCTCCAATTAGCCACCAAATGCTAGGGTTGACAAGAAAATGGTGCATCTTATCTTGTTTTGTTTCTGCAAAGTTTAATAGATCTGAATACTGCATGCACACAAATACCTTCCATCAATCTTTCATAACTGTCTTCTGTGCTTCTTAATGCAATAGTTTTATTGATTCCACAACTGCTAATCATGTAACACAAATACATTTACTGTATGTGGAAAGCAAATCAAATAAACAAAACTGCTTTAGGCATTATGTTAAACTAAAGCATCGAATACAGTTTTTTTTGTAAAAATACCATTTTATGATATTCACTGGTTTATTTTGTCTGCTATGTTCTCATTTATTGTATGATAATAGTCAATAATTAAATTAAACTGGTAAAAATTCATATTTTTTTAATGAACAAATAAAATGGCATCTTTCACTTAAACAGAAGTTTTAGATCAGACTTGGGTAAAGGGGGTAATTCAGCATGCAGCAAAGTGAGCTCCGAAGTGTTCGGCTCACTTTGCAAATGGTATCATGCGCATGCTGATGTCCTGTAAACTTGACATCAGCATGCGCATTAAAGGGATTCCCGTCTCGGCGAAGCAACTCCTTTGGTCTCACCGAGATGGGAATCCCTTTAATGTGCATGCTGATGTCCGTATACAGGACATCAGCATGCGCATGATACCATTAGCGAAGTGGGCCGAACGCTTCGGAGCTCACTTCGCTGCATGCTGAATTACCCCCAAAGTACGGCCTGCGGGCCACATCTGGCCCTCCACGCTCCTAAGACCTGCCCGCGGCAAGATGTAAAAATGGGGGGAATGGCCAACTGCCATAGGCATCAGCATACTAGACACGCCCCCCGGCCCTCTGAAGCTATCCAGGCCATTCACACCAACTGATGGCAAAAATAATTGTCTGTCCTTGTTTTGGATGTTTCCTATATAGCAAATAAATACCACAAATAAAAAAAAAACATAGTACAGTGGTACCTTGAGATACAAACTGCTTGGCATACGAATTTCTTGAGGTACAAATTGCGATTCGGACCATTTTTCTGCTTGAGATGCGAGCCGAAATTTGAGATACAAACTGTTGGGGCCGGAAAGGATTCATTTCATATGTATTATTTTAAAAAGGGATAATTGGTTTGAAATACGAATTGTCTTGAGTTACAATCTCGGTCACGGAACGAATTAAATTCGTATCTCAAGGTACCACTGTATATTATCGATAGCACCCTAAAAATGAGACACACAACTATCTGAGAGAAGGTTCATAAACCTAGGTCACTACAACTTCCCAGAAATAATAATTATAAACTAGAAGGTATGAGAAGTTCATTATCTAGCCTTGGATATAATTAGGTAAATTATTCTATAATCATGTCTTATTTTCTACCACCATCAGGTACATAAAAATATAAAGCATACAATATGACCCCATGTCTGTTTACCTGTAGAGATATATAAAAATGTGTGTGATATATGAAGTAGTATTTAAGTTGTATTTATGTTGTTACAAGTATAACGGTGTCATAGATCACTCTTTAGTTCATGATATCTTTTTACTGTTTGAAAGTTTGTTTATACAATATTTCTTTTTCCTCCTCTAAGAAACTTCCAAGCTTCGGACCATTTTTAGAGAAACGCAAAAGGATTATATTTGAAAACAAAATGAAAGAGCTTGCGTGTAAGACAGATCTTTCAGCGACCGAGACTCATTTTCTTCCAAAGAAACCAGTTCCTAAAGTTAAGGTAAAACATTTATTCAACCACATGTTTTTGTTTTTGTTTTTTGTACTTTATATTTGAAAATAGATTGAGTGTATTGTTTTTGGTGGAACTTTTGTAGTAAATGCCATAAACGACCAATACCAAATATGAATGTTTCCTTTTAATTCTTACACAATTTACGCTCTTGATCAATTTAATCTTTTATACATTTCAATAAAAAAACAATATTCCAGGAAGCATGCGTATGTCGCTCTCTGTTTGTTACTAGGGAGGCTTTTAATATTGTAAGTTATGAAATTCTCTGCGGAAGAAGGGGGTTGTGTAACAATTCATAGGTTTAAATTAAAAATGTCAACCGCATGCATCTTTTTCTGACTTTCAATACATTGCCAAATACCTCACCTAAAAATGATCTTACCAAAGTTTTTTATTAGGAGAGATGCTACTTAGTGTCAACTGTATGAATATAAACTGAGTATTTTTAGAACATATTTTAATTACCATGATTTATTTAGACCCCCTGCTGTTCCTTTTTGTCTTCAAAATGTACATTGCAAATTAGTGAGTGATGTAGTCAAAATGCAGCCCTGATTTATAAAGAATCACAGATGTTCTGTTAAGGTATAATTAGTTTTATAAATTTCAAGGATGGCTGCTTCCTTTGTTCCCTTCTTTTGATTGTTAAATAACATTGCGTTAGTTATACAGCTTATAAACTATACATGTGCAATGAATTGAAAACTTCTAAAAAGTATTTACTTTTTGATAAAAAGATTAAAGAGACCCTGGCATTAAGATATGAAGATTGGATCCAAACAATTTGTGTGGATAATTATTTATTACTAGCTCTAAGCTTTTTTAGTAAGGATGCTACATCTTGATAGATTTTGAAGTACAGTATTTATTTCCGCCTTCTCTTTGATAAAATGAGCCTACTTCCTATAGGAGTCAGTACCATAAATCATTGTGTTAGATGCTTAAATACCATACATGTTTGCCATGGAAAAAGCTCTGAGACATCAAAAATCTATAATAAAGGCATTGTTTGCAGCTTGAGGTAAAGATCTTCAGTAGCAATAAAATTTCAGTAATCAAGCATCCATGAGACCAGACAAGTGCCATATTATCAGATATTTCAGATTGTTCGGACTATCAAGAATTTTATGGGAGAGTCTTGTTTTCATCTTAGGCTGGGTTCACATGAGTCTATGAAGCACAGCGCATCATACACTCGTGTCAGAAAAAAAGAAAAATACGGCGTATTTTTCTTTTGTACTTACCAGTGACAGTGTGAACGATCCCTCGGCGTTCACAGCACTTCCGATGCGTCGAATTTTGGGTGCAGTGTATATACGCGGGCCAAAATGCAACACACAGCATTCCAGACACAGCATATGAGCATCATGCGCTTGTGAGTCCGGAACTAGGTAAGTATCATTGGCTTCTATGAAGCAATATTTTTTTTTCTACATGAGCGTATGATGCACTGCACATCATACACTTGTGTGAACCCAGCCTAAAATTGTAATAATTTTCTGTGCTTTACAAAAAGGCTTAGGCTTACACAGAGTGTATTTTTCAATTGTACTTATCAGCAACAGTGTGAACGCTCGCTCGGCATTCACATCCCTTCCTGTGTGTCACATTTTGGGTGTGGCGTAGACCCACTGGCTAAAATGCGACACACAGAGTTCCAGACCCAACGTATGCATCTCATACACTCGTGTGTCCTGAACTAGGTAAGTATTGTCAGCTTTCATTAAGCCATATATTTTTTTTGCGTATGATGCACTTTGCATCATACGGTTGTGTGAACCCAGCCTAATAGTGGACACCGACATTTATCTTCTGGGTCTTCTTGTAGATTCTTTTGAATTCCAGAAATTATGTCTGATAATATGATGGTAATTTTAGCTTTGTTTACATAGATACATGTATGGATTAACTTTTAATGGCTTTACAGCATTTCTTAAATTGTATTTTATAAAGGAAAAATACAGGAACAACCAAACCTTAGTTTTATATATACAGTTTTCACACCAGTTTAGAATATATTTGCATTTCTCAAGTTTTCTCAAGTTGGTATGTACTAATAGGTATGCCTTGTGGCACCCTACTCACTGAGTACTACTTTATCCACTGTGTGGCTTATGATCACATGGCTGTTTGTAAGTCCTGTCAGTAACGGAGGAATTATAGTGCTGATTCATTCAGTGACTCTTCTGACCTAGTCCTAAAGGTGGGAGGAAAGCCATCTCGGGTTGTATGCCGTTAAACATTCTGGAGATGTTGATTAAAGGTTGAATTTATATGAAACTAGGGATGTATTAAAATTGCTCTGGTTGCTTTAGTGTACTACTTTCACCTTGAGGTTGATATGTGTCAGTGAAAGCATCCTTGTTTAATTTATGTAAGATACCAGTTTTATATAAGATTTCATGAATGTTTCAGGTTTTTGTTTTATGATTTGTTTGTCCAAAGCTTCTTTTTTTTTCACAGTACTCAATATTATGTAATGATACTATTACTTTGAATAATAGAAGGAAGTCATTTTGGATTACAGGGCTTGGCATTTGTTTTCACAGTAATGTAAAAGAATCATGAAAAAAAAGTAAAAAATATGTGTAAAACACAATACATTATAGCAAAACTTCTAAACTTTCATGAATCTTTTGAAATATATTTATAATCTTACTTTTTTCAGCAGCAGGAGATTACTAGAGGGACCCTGGAATCAGTTGTTGGAATCCTTACATTTTAAAAATCATTGGCTTGAACACAAATATTTGTAATGAAAATGAATATGTTTATTGGGGAGAAACTCTATAGCAACCACCTGCTGCTTTACAGAATTGGAAATGACATGACATATTGAAATCTAGGAATGTTTTCTTAAATACACAGCATACCATTTCAGAAAGATGTCTGAGATTTGGGTTCTCTTTGTCTTTTTAGAAGAAAATGATGACTAGTTACCAGATTGACTTAAAATATTCAGTGATATTTTACTAATAATGTTGCTTGTCCTACTTAATTACTTAATGTGCGCAATCTCCTACATCAATTTTTTTAAGTAAAATATGTAACAATGACAATAAAAAACAAATTAGAAACATTAGTAGAAACTACAGTTTTTTTAAACATGGTATTGCAAAATCTAAAATCTCTACTCACTGGCTACAAATAGTGATTAAACACAATTTGCTAATTGTCCCTTTTCTCCCAATGCAATTTATGCTTTATTTAACAGATATTTATCTAAAGCACCAGTAGTCAAGTAGGGGACCATAGGATGTGACTTGCATATGAATTCAGATACTATTGACCTAGTTGGGACATTATTATTCCTCCTTACGATTCCTGCTTTAGGCTCCATATGCTGGTAGATCTCAAAGGAGAAAACACAGTGCATGAACACTTTTTAATAAACTTTACTACAGAATAAATAATAGACAAGCCTTTAAGTTGCATGCACTCCTTTCTGTAATGTTTTTATAAAAGGACTACACAAAGATTTTCTAATTGGCTTAATTTCAACTGAATTTGCAATTCTCCTGTACCACTGTTTTTCTCCAATGACTACTGTATATCCAGTAATTTATTTGTACTTTATCTTTCCTTGATTATATTATGTCCAAGGGAACATTTTGGTTGTCCTGGAAACCATTTTGTAATGTGGCATGTCTGGTTTTACCTTTAAAAGCATATTTTCAAAGTTTAAGAATTTATTAATGCACATAATTCTTACTTGATTTTATCTTCCTTGCTACCCTACCCACATCGAAATGATGAACCTGACCGTTTAATGCATGGCTATTTTCTTAACTCTGTCAAATGCTGGCATTAATAGGAAGGAGAAGCCGTGAAGGTTTAAAATGTTATTATATATTATTTATTGGAGAAAAATAGTTTAAACTGTTAAAACAACAACAAAAAGAACCTGCATCAGTTAACAAACATCTACCAAAGTAACTAAATTGTTTCTATGAATAAACAGTCTCCACTTTTCTGAAAAACACACTGAATTTTTCTCAGTTTCTGTAAATTAAATGTCTTTTATCACATGTTAAATATGGAATTTTTCCTCTAAATAAATTCTCCATTTTTGTAAATTTCCTTTGTGTGAATGACAAAATGATCACATCATATTTTTGACTCCTTTTAAACAGACATTTTCCTAAAACAGTACATTAATGAAGCAGAATTTTTAGTACTGCAGATTGCACACAGTTTTAGTACTGCAGATTGCACACTTTTTTAGTA
>WMED01030842.1:0-10033 GCA_019650415.1 Pipa parva | reverse complement strand
TTCCGAAGTGAGGCGAACACTCCGCACCTCACTTCGGAGGATCGTGAATTAGGCCCTTAAATGGTATGGTGCAGATGCTCCTCATTTCTGTCAGATCAAATGTATTATCCTCTTCAGCACATGTCAAAGGAAAATACCAGAGAGTGAGACCATAGCGTATTACATAAAAAAAGTTTACATTTAATAAATACAATTTGGTAGTCACAAGTGGTAAGGGTAAAAAATGGCTCATAAAATATATGGTCCCAGGATGCAGATTCAGTTCCAGCATGCAGGTTAATATACTGTAGTCCCAGTATGCAGGTTAATACAGTCCCAGTATGCAGGTTAATATAGTCCCAGTATGCAGGTTAATATAGTCCCAGTATGTAGGTTAATATAGTCCCAGTATGCAGGTTAATATAGTCCCAGTATGCAGGTTAATATAGTCCCAGTATGCAGGTTAATACAGTGCCAGTATGCAGGTTAATATAGTCCCAGTATGCAGGTTAATACAGCCCCAGTATGCAGGTTAATACAGCCCCAGTATGCAGGTTAATATAGTCCCAGTATGCAGGTTAATACAGTGCCAGTATGCAGGTTAATACAGTGCCAGTATGCAGGTTATTACAGTCCCAGTATGCAGGTTAATACAGTCCCAGTATGCACGTTAATACAGTCCCAGTATGCAGGTTAATACAGTCCCAGTATGCAGGTTAATACAGTCCCAGTATGCAGGTTATTACAGTCCCAGTATGCTGGTGAATACAATCCCAGTATGTCGGTTAATACAGTCCCAGTATGCATGTTAATATAGTCCCAGGATACAGGTTAATATATACCAAGGATACAGACTTTTGTGGTCTCAGGGTACAGGCTCTGTCCCAGGAATTAAACTCAACGCATTTTGTTGGTTAATAACCAACTGATTGACGAGTAATTAATCAGATCTATAAGTTAGTGCCTTCTGCAGCATTTTATTCAGTGCTAGATCTGCCCTATATAATGTGCAACATTAGAGGCCAGTTTATATTAGAATGACCCGTAAGCATCATGATTAATTGCTGCTTGTGCAGAGAATCTTTTGCAACAGTGCACCTGCTTTCATATGATCAAATATCTGGGGTTTCAGTAGATTAATAGCTACTGGGCCAGTAATGGAAAGCTAAACAATGATTAATTGTTTTTTGTTTTTTACACAAGTCCTTAAAGACATTTTAGAAGTTGTAAACATATCCCCATTTACTGTCTACTTCCAGTATCTGGTGTCGTTTCTGGCTGGTTTGCTGAGCGCTAGCTGGAACATAGAATATCACTTATTCTGGCAGAATGGAATAAAAATCCTCACGGAAAGTAAAACAATCAGCATGGAATTAAATAGATTTAGTTACAGTTAGTTTTCAGTTGCTGTAAATATTACCTGGGCACGGATCATCGCTAACACTGTGCCCACCTTCTCCAGTTCCATCTATTGCCATTTAAAGTGCACCTGTCACCTCAAAACTCTAATACTAATTTAGGTTCTACTAATGAAATAAACATTTATGTAAATATATTTGTATTTTTTAAAAATGTGCCTTTATACAGCGCTTCTCTCTGTCATCTTCACTGTCAGCCTGCATATAAATGATGATTGACATTATAGCTCCTCCAATCAGATCCCTGCTAGATTGTGAATTAAGGGATCTGATTGGAGGAGCTATAATGTCAGTCATCATTTTGCGCAGCCCAACGCAACTCAGAAAGAAAAATCGCTCTGAAAGGGAAGATGAAAGAGAGAAACGCTGTATAAAGGTACAATTTTTAAAATACATAGCTTGTACATTTGTACTGATGGAATACATAATTATACATACTGTATATACAAGTAGTTATATAATTGCTAATTACATTATTACACACTGACTCATTAAACTGCATTACATTTCCTTATTGCTGAGGGAGTAAGGTAATAATTTCCTTCAGGGATGGCGGTGGTTTCCAAATGTGTGTTTATATACTGTAGATGTATATATATACAATATATATATATATATATATATATATATATATATTGTATATCCTAGCAGTATTTACAACTGCTTCAATAGTTTGTTTCTTTTAATATAATGTCTTTGTGCCTGTTTTCATAGCTTTGTAACAAACTCCTAAATTCAGTATTACTTGAGACTTGATAAGGGAAGGACAGACCTCTTGAAAGCTTGTCTATCTATAAACTGACTGTTAGTCCAATAAAAAAGGTATCACCAAGTATTGCAATACACATATTTTCTGCATCTGTGGACTAACACGACCACTCTATCCTACCTTGTATATATATATACAAGTTTGTATATTTTTTTCTCAGTAACATCCAAATCACACAGTCACAAAAGTTTTCTAATACACATATTGTTTCACTTATCACATTTGTTAATCTGAAATATATACACAACACATTATTATTAGTGATACATTCACTTTTCCACGTTTGATCGCATACTACATGTCACACGCTATTTTACCATTTCTAAGAATGATCACATTTATTAATGTATACAATATCACTATCTATACACTATAAATACACCATGAATTGACATATAATTAACAGTGCCACCATTACCAACTGTGTCTTTTAAGTATATAGACTATATATGTTGAAACTAAGTGCTTACATTATTTAGCATACTTGATTCTTAATATATGTTTTTCATGTTCAAGATTGACTGTTATTCTTCATATTTTTCATATTCTTGTTTTATTTACTTATTAAGTCCATGGAATTACATCGTAAACATTTAATAATAGTATAATAATTACATGTTTGTAAAAGTTAAAAAGGTATCCTATTGTCTAAATGTGATGAATTCCATATGAGATTGTTATGCCACAGCAGATTAGCTATATTGTATCAGGAATTTGCTAATATAACAATGTTTTGTAAGTTTATTGTCATAATGTTACGATTCACACATATTTTTTTGAAATATCAATGAATTTGTCACCATATGGTATTGCTACGACTGAGTCCTGGTCTACACTACACACTGCCTTGCCCGTACAATAAGGATGTCATTAAACTTTGCTATGGCCAAATTTGAGCTTGCATGCTACATATCCATACCCGTACAATTAGGATGTCATCCTCTCATATTCACTTATTGATGTTTACGGAATGATTTAGTTATGGGAATGTTGATGTTGGAGTGCCAGAATTATATATTCAGAATTACTGACAAACAGCCTGTTCCTTCCTGAGAAACCCGGCTAATACACAGCCCAAGGGGATTGAAGCGGTTGGTAGCAAAATTTATTTAGCTTTGTTTTGTTTTGGATCACTCGGATCTAACAAGCTAAAACAATTGAGGATGCAGGGGGACTCTATTAAAAAGTCACTACATCTGGTTCCTATCAGGAGAAATTGAGATGTGAGCAACAAGCCATCATAAAGCAACAGGCCCAATCTATGGCAAATGACAACTTATACGGACACTTCAAAATTAAATGCTTAGTAAAAGCATGTATATTGCAAGTACGACTGAATACAGTGTCAAGTGCTTTAACTCTAGATTGTTATTAAGAATGATCTGATGAATTGCAGGAAACTGCAAAGGCATTCTTTTGCATGAAAATTAACTTCATCACAAAACCCTCATTTCAACTAAATTTAAGCCCTGCCACATGAAATGATCCGCTGACATTATTTCAGTGATCTTCTTGTTAGCTCAGGAGAAAGCTAATTAAATGCTGATGGAGTTATAAGAGAAGACTGTTTGCTTTAAGTGGATATGGTGCTTGAAATCTTTGTCATCTTCTTTTAACTGCGGTTAACTCCAAGGAAACACATGCAGGCATTAAAAGGCATGGACTTTGCTGCTTGGATTTCCCCTAGATTAGTCATTTACAGGATGAGATCTTTATGAAATAGATAAAGATGATACAGAATCAGGTCAACAGCAGTGAGGAGCCTGCTTAGGAATAACAGTAAGCAGCTGTGATAGCATTGGAATGGGGTCAAGAAGGAAAGCAAAGAAGCCAACTCTATCCAAGAAAAACATCCAGGGACACACTGATATTCTGTAGGACATACAGAGATTATACTGCAGATGACTGGGTTTGGGATATCTGGAAGATTGAAGGGGGTTATTCATTAAAGTGCACCCGTGAGATCTGGATTATTACAGTTTTATAAAGTATGTGACTTTATAATGTAAATCAAGTAATTAGGAACAAAAAAAAAGTTTGCATATTGAAAATACACCTACTTGAATCCTGTCTCAATTTGAAAGCCTGGAAGCTGACATTTTCTGCCTGACCTGCCACTAAACACTACAGGAACGCCCCCTAACAAGCAGGCTCTCCTCCCTTGTCTCCAAATCGCACATGCACATGCACTAGCATTATCAGGTTACACAGCATCATCCACTACACTGAGCACCATCCCCCACTGTGCATAATCCCACACTGTGCATCCCTCCCACTGTGCATCTCCCCCCACTGTGCATACCCCCCCCTTTTTTTTTGACTGGGCAGGCTCAAAGGATATGTACTTTGAGTATCTCCAGCCAGTTACAGAGGAAGCTGTCAGCGTTACTAGCTGGGGAGACTCAAAGCACAAATGCTTTGAACTCACCAGCCTATGAACTACCTATAGAAGCTGGCAAAACCAATGAACCTATGGATAGCCGTTAGGGTAGTGGTTTTAGGCCACTGGGTGACTGTAGAAACTTTAGCGGGGTCCATTTCCAACCCAGTATCAGAGACGATAAAACTAAGAAAGAGAATCTTTTTGGGGTGAAACTGGCACTTCTCCAGCTTGGCATAGAGCTTGTGTTCACAAAGACGGAGGAGGACTCCTTGGATGTGACTTATGTGCTCAGAACGAGACCTGGAAAAAATTAATATGTCATCTAGATAGATTACCATCGATCTACCTAGGTAGTTATAGAAGACATGATTCATGAAGTCTTGGAAAACCAACTGGTGCATTACAGAGACTGAAGGGCATATCTAAATATTTGTCATGGCCCTGGTGAGTATTAAATGCGGTCTTCCATTGATCACCCTCCCAGATGTGAATGAGGTTATACACCCCTCGCAGGTCTAATTTGGAAAATATCTTTGCACCCTTCAACTGATTGAAAAGTTTGTAAATCAGGGGTAGTGGGTACCTATTCTTTATGGTAATCATGTTCAGACCCCTATAGTCAATACATGGGAGTAAGGATCCATCCTTCTTTTCCACAAAGACGAAGAATTCACCACTGAGGACACAGAAGGGGAATGAACTCCTTTTGAAGATTCTCTTGTATGTATTTCCTTATGGCAGCTGTTTCTGGAGTAGACAAGGGGTAAGTTTTCAACCTTTTGACTGAAAAATTCAATGACATTTTTTTTGAAAATTTAATTCCGTGATATCGAATTTCCTATTGAAATTATTGATATTATGGGTTTTCCATAGAAATAAACAGGTTGAAAAGTTTTGATTGAATTTTCGATATTGCGATAAACTAATTTTTAAAATAAATTACTATTCGATATTGCGTCGGAATTATCGATATCGCGATATTGATATATTTGACTTTATTAAATTTTGCTTCAACAGTCAAATTTTCACTTTAGTCAATAACCTCCTAAGCTGGTGAAGGGATTCATAGTGATGCCATTATAATGTGGGTGTGGCCATGGCTGTTCTTAAAGGAGTCAATGCCACGATAAATAAACCCATGTATGTTTGAGACTACAGCCTGACAACACACAATTGCTTTAAATCTGTGAGAGTAATGTCACTTTGTTGTGACTAACAATGTTGGGCTGGCTTGTGTAAAGCCAACCGACTAGCTCCCCCTGTCACCAGCTGATGTCATTTGCAGTCAGCCAAGTATGAGAAGGTCTAGCCTGGGGCCTGCTGGGAACTTTCCCAGTGTACTGGTAAGCAGTGGTGACTAAAATGTTAGTAGAATAGGTAGGAATCATTGGTAAATTCAATTCAGCTAGCTCACAAAGCATCTTGTCATTCATTTTATATTTGTGAAGTCCCCAGATTATTATGTGTAAAAACATATTTACTCAGGGCTGGGCCGAGGGGTAGGCAGGATAGGCAGCTGCCTAGGGCTCTGCAGGAAGGGGTGCTATCTTTGTGCGGGCCCCCTCCTTTTTCCTGTCCCTAAGTACCTTCTCCATAGCCCAGTTCTGTCTGCTGTAGAGCTAAGCGCTACAGCATTCCTTCTCTTATCATTGATGTAACTTCCTGTGACTGGCAGGAAGTTGAATCAGTACTGGGGAAAGGAACACTGTAGCGCTCAGCTCTACAGCTCTACTGCAGACAGAGCCAGGCCATGGAAGAGGTAGATAGGAACAGGGAAAAGGAGGGGGGCGAGCACCAAGATAGCACCCCTCTCCATCAGAGGGTAGGGAGTAGGAAGGAGGGGGCAGCACAGAGTGGGAGGGGATTGTGGGGGAAGCACAGTGTGGGAAGGGGGTTGTGGGGCAGGTAGCTCTGCCTGGTACAAGTTAATATGGAACCTATCTTTGCCACATCAGAGTGGCGAATTAGGGGGTTGATGGCAGAGTCCAGCATTCTACTACTACCTGTCTGACTACACGACACAACAGGGCCGGTTCTACCGCTGGGCGATGTGGGCGACGGCCCAGGGTGCAATCTATTTGAGGGGTACTGTCGCCCACATCGCCCATTGCTCAACTTGACCTCCCCCCCTGCCTTGCACAGCCTCCCTTGCCCCCTACTCACCTCCATCAACGTTCCAGCGACGCACCTCCTCTAATGGGGTAAGTTGAATGCGACAATGCTCCTTGACTGCTTCGGGTCTTGTCGGCTGTATTTGGCAGCTGCCGGCAAGACCCAAACATCTAAGGATCGCATTCAACTTACCTCATCAGAGGAGGTGCGTCGCTGGAATGCAGTTGGAGGTGAGTGGGGGGCGTGGGGCAAGGGAGGGGCAGGGGGGTGTCACGTGGGGGGTTTCACGGGGCAGTGGGGGGGCGCGGCTGGGGGAAGAGACCCAGGGCACCAATAGGGCCAAGACCACCCCTGCCACGCAATGCATCCCACAGCAATTTCTGCTGTCCGCTTGTTCGACAAGTCTATTCACCACTTTGTCCAGTGATGGCTAACCTATGACAAGCATGTCAGAGGTGACACGCCGAGATGTTTTTGCTGACACACTTCATGGCGCCATTCTTGCAACACTCTTATGTGGTCCCATAGGAAATCCGCGACCGCGACAATTTCCCCATAGCAAAATTCACGACCTTGACAATTCCCCACAGCATAGCGGCAATAAAATCCTATAGCATTGCTGCGACATTTTTTCTTGTGTCAAAACTGCGGCAATTTCCCATTGTAAAACCTTTACAATTTTCCTGCCATAAAGTCGCGAGTGCGACAGAATTTTGACATGTGGAGCTCAAAAGGTTAGCCATCACTGACTTAGTCAATAACGAGAAGTGAATCTACAGTATTCACCTCTTAGACCATTGGTTCTCAATCTTTTTTTTTGTGACCTTGTAGAGGTTGTAGCGGTGTGCTGTATGAGGGAAGCTATGTTTCCCCTACTGTTCGTTCCTATGACTGGAGGACAGCCCAGTTTTTGAAATTAGTCCCAGCTGCAGGTTAAAAACTGCTTTAAAAAGCAGGTAGGAAAAGCTCTTGGGTGGGCGTTTTGTGCTTGGAAAGCGGAACAGACTGCTGTTAAAGATCCTGCTGCAAGTTTGTCTTGAAAATCCCCAGGTATTGTATGGGGAAAGTTTTTCTGGTTTCCAGTTTATGTTTGCACCGTGGGCACAAAGACTCTGTTACGTTGGAAAGGACTGTTCCAAAATGTATGTTTGAACCGTGTCCAGAAAGATTCTGATTAAAAAGTGTGTTTTCGTTTTGTAAATAAATCTGGACTGTTAAAGAGAAGTCGTTGTTCAAGGTGAATTATTCGAAAAGGCTGTACTGCAACTGAGCAATTCTCTACGCCCTTTATCCGTGACCACAACAATTTTAAAGTTGTGACCGTGACAATATTCACATAATCATATGGGAACATTGTTGCGGTCGCAACTTTACTACAGAAATATTATCGCAATCATGACATTACTATAGAATTATTACTATTTATTACTATTATTACTATAGAAATATTATTGTGACTTTACTATAGAAAACATTGTCGAGACTTTACTATTGAAAATATTGTCACAGTTGCAATTATAAAATTGTATCAACAATCCATGACAATCCCGAAGGGTGTTAGGCGACCCCTGGCAAATTGTCATTAGACCCCAAAAGGGGTTGTGAACCACTGATTTAGATAATAAAGAGAAGTGAATTTGCAACTATTTTAGAGATGCAAATTGTAGCAAGGTGAATTTGACAGGTGAATTCATCCCTTAGATCAATAGGACCCTTAGGCCCTTATTCACCAATGTGCGAAGTGAGCCGCGATGTGTTCGACTCACTTCGCACATTGTGTTATGCGCATACTGATGTCCTGTGCGCGGACATCAGCATGCGCATAATACAATGTGAGAAGTGAATCGAACACATCGCGGTTCACTTCGCACATTGGTGAATAAGGGCCTTAGTCTTGGGCTTTGCTGGTTTGACATGTTCCATATAGGTTGCTTAGGAAATGAGCAGTACAGACTAAGGAGAAAGTGAAAGCAAAGTGTTAGTTTGTGTATAATTTCATTACTCACCTTCCGTCTTCCGGCAGAACAAGAAGGCTTCTTGTTACGAGATAAACTCTCTCCAATGGTGGGCAAAAGGTAAGAGATTGGCATGGGATAAATCCCTTTACTTAGCATGAGGCAGTCACCCTCTGCAACACTAGACAATTTAACCAACTGGTAAAGGGCAAGTTATTTTTATTTTCAGCTGTTTGTTTACATTTACAACTTCACGTTGCACAGAGAGCTAGTTAATAGAGACATTACACTTACATAAGTCATTAAAAATATAACACTCAACAGGGTAGCACTGAAAGACATTTATACATTTTAAGATAATTTATCCTTTTTTCTGCAGTAGTTATTAGAATTAAATAAATAACCATACCTTACCCGTGCACTAATAGAAAATCTCAGCGTTTCATATAAATATTCATTTTTTTTTTATATATAGTCTAATCATTTAAATATTAAATTATAGATTTATTTCATGACATTCAAATAGTTAGTTTGTTATTATTGAAACTGGTACAATATTTGCTTTGGTTGAGTTGGAAAGTGAAAAAGACAATTAGAAATCACTTTGAACAACAAAGGTGATAATGGTTTTAGCAGTTCTTACAGTAAGTCAGGAGAGAATTGACAGGGGATTATGTTATTGTGGATTTACCATAAATGATAGGTTTGATTGCATTCCAATATAGATATGGTAAAAAGAATGTGTCTGTAATGAATAAACTATTAAGTAAACATGGAGAAAAAAAGAATTTCATTTACTTTGTTTTTATGCACAGCGTATGATACGCCAGTGTGAACTGAGCCTCAGGCTGTGGTGCCATTGTTTTCATGGGTGCAGTCTGGTAATCCCATCAGCACAGAGATCAGTCAGATAAGTGACTTGTTTTAGGGCAAAGCCCCCACAATGAGCCTCATTGACTAAGGTCTGAAGAGTTGCGTAGAGCTATGAATTTGCATCTATTCTCAACTTCCCTAGGTTTTCTTATTGAGCAAATCTGTGAAGTCGTGAATATGCGCCCAATTCGAGCAACTACATGAATCATGAACTTACAGAGCTCTTCACATCTCTGTGTAAACATAGTCAGGTACTTCTACTACTGACGCATCGCTATGTGTGCACGCGCAAAGGTACTTCTACTACTGACACATCTCTGTGTGTACACGCGCACAGGTACTTCTACTACTGACACATCTCTGTGTGTACACGTGCACAGGTACTTCTACTACTGACACATCTCTGTGTGTACACGCGCACAGGCACTTCTACTACTGACACATCTCTGTGTGTACACGTGCACAGGTACTTCTACTACTGACGCATCTCTGTGTGTACACGCGCACAGGTACTTCTACTACTGACACATCTCTGTGTGTACAC
>WMED01030839.1:0-10034 GCA_019650415.1 Pipa parva | reverse complement strand
TAAGGCAGGGTTATCATATACTTTGTGGGAAAAATCATTAATTTATTATAAAAGTCTATAGGCACCGAATTTTTCAATAACCCAGAGACTGTTCTACTTTTCATGGTCCATGGTCCCCTACCTGATAACAAAAAGGATTTAGCAAGATTTTATTATATTCCAACAGTTAAGTTTGTTAAACTATTATAGTGGAAGGGAACTCTTGCTTCTAGAATTTTAGACAGATACAGGAAACTTAGATACATAACGAAAATGGATGATCAATTAGTTAAAGAAAAAGACAAGGTTGGTTCTTTTGTATCTACTTGGTAACAATGGATAGCTTTTAATAAACAAACCAAATGTACGCAATTTTATACTGAAATAATAATAATATTAACATCAATATGTTGAAATAGACAAGCTTAAATGTTACTTATTCTGTATTAGAAGTATGTATATAAAGTATGTTACTTAGGTCCATAATTGTTGGTATTTCCTTTTCTTTCCCTTCCTTTGGATTTTGGTTTCTTTATTATTGCTGATAAAAATGTATGTAAAAAGTTAACTCAAACACAGACAATACAAAAAAGTGCACCATTACTGTGCTATCAATTAAAAAAAAAAGAAAAAATAATCATGACAAAATTAGCCACCTTATGAAACATCTTTAGTTGACATCCTGCAGAGAACAGCCTCCAACACTGTGCTTGTTTTTTCTTCTTGTGAAGTTAGTTTATAGATCTATAACAAAGAAAAGAAAAGAAAAATATGCTGTTTACTGCTTAGAAACTGATAATGCATTTATATTTATGACAGTGTTGCTACAATGGTTAAAATACTATTGCAGCCTTTTATCTACAACAAAAGGAAGGGACAAAGCAGTCAATGAAATAGAGAAACAGGGTATCCCATTGTTTATATTCAAAATTCATTTTTAGTATGTTGTAGAATTGAGGTAGTTTAAAACCCACAGTTGCAAATTGTTTTCAAGTATTTTTTGAATTCTGGGGGTGGTCACTGAAAATCAGTTAATCTGAGGATTTTTTTTTGTTTAAAATTCTTTGTCATTATTAATATTTCTATTAAACCCTGAACTAAACTGAGTGCCTTGTTATTAGGTTTACCAACTCTGGCTAACAGTGTAACAGGATTAAAGCAACAAACTGCCTACAAGGTATAGAAACTCAAGTTTGATTTTATTTTAAAAACAGCCTAAACATGAAATAGTACAAATGGTGGAGACAAGTTGAGTATAGCTGATACCTTTTATTGGCTAACTGAATAGATGGTAAAATGCAAGCTTTCGAGACTACTTAGATCTCTTCTTCAGGCATGGCACACCTAACACACCTCACAGCACCACATTGTACTGCCCCCCAAGCACCTGACTATATATTTCTCTGAATGTGCATGAGGGCCCACTGCAAATGTAATCTATTTTCTACCGCTAGCAGGATTGTATGGAAAAGATGCTATAAAGCTATATACCTCGGATCTTTGCAAAAGTCTGTATAGAAGCTTAATAGTGTGTTAATTAGTAAGTAGACATTTTAGATCTGTGTGTAACTAATTAACATATTAGGCTTTATATTGATTATGATTATAAATGCTGTATGTGCCTACCACACCATCTAAACTTCACTGTTGCCAGTTTAAAATTGTATGAATATCTGACTTTCTGCATTTTTTAAGAAGTATGTATGTGCATTACTTAAATGAAAGCTGTGCAAATGATTCCAACCTTCCTGTTAGTGCTGTGCAAGCAACAACAGTAAAATAAAAGGCTGAAATTAGACATGTTCCGGACTAAAACTGGCCATACTTGGTACAATTTTTCATAAATTAGGAAGTGTCAACCATAATGATAGATAATTGCACATGTCAGTGGGTAGAAAAAACTGAATTCAGTCAACCAAAGTAACTTATTTGTTGAAATGAACTTAAAACATACAGAGAAAAAATTTCAGCAGACCAAATATTTAAATTTAAGCCAGATCCAACCATCAATAGTAACAATTCTTATCCGCATATAAAAAAATGTATTAAAAGGGATTACAATATATATACCTCAAATCATTCAACATTTGTAAAATATTTTGTAAACTCAGACAGCAGTTAATCCCGAGGCACAACCACTAAGCTTGTTCTAACACATCAAGAAAAATAAATAAATAATTATTATATCAATCTTGTTATGATATATACTTTTTTAACTTTATGAATATCAGTAATCTCTGACAGCTGTGATAGAGGAACCTGTTGGCCGTCTACTTGAGAGATTATTTCCTGTGTTTTCAGTGGTTTATTTCCATTGTCCGTCAACACAACAAACACCCCGGAATCACTATCTGCCAATCCAAACTTTTTAAAAGCTTCTGAAATCTAAATGGGGAAAAAAACATTGATTTGGTTATACTAGGTCTCACTTAAATATTTTATTAGTATGTACTAATTAAAAGAATGCCAAAACATTTTTTTGCTTGTGGAAATAAAGTATCTGTTACCTCCTATCCAACACTGCAAGTAGAATGCCATTTTCAGAGCTGGATTATCCATTAGGCAGGTAAGTGTATCTAGAACCCAGCCAGTGCTAAGGTGCCCTGAAACAGGTACCCATCTCTGGCAATGTATTTGATGAAACCAGAGAAATAAAACTCTAAACCACTTCTGAGCTAGGCCTTTATCCAGCTGTGACTATTTTCTGTCATTTTCAGAGAATTATTACCAACCAGAAACTTTTATTAAATATCATGCTTAGATCTAAAAACCAACACTTACATTATTTGTGGGAGACAAGTTAAATAGAATCTCGGAGTTTAGGGTCCGTGTCTTCATTTTTCCTAGAAGATGCAGATGAACTGCCTTGTTTGCAGCCACAAGAATCTGAAGCGGATCAACAATCTGTATATGGAAAAGGAATGCAAATGTCTTGTTTCTTATAAACAATCTTCAGTATAATAATATATTTAAGATCTTACATTTTATAAAGCGCATAAACCATATTTTAGAGAACACAAAGTATACTGCTGCTAGATCAGTAGTCATCTGAAGATCCTCAGCCCAGGATCAACAGTTGAATACATCACCGCTCTGCTCATTTCCAGGCCTATGTGTGGAACAGATGTCACGAGCTTTGGCAAAACAAAAAAACTGCATATGCCCAGATCGACCGACGTCACTCAAGATATATTAGGTAAGTATGATTTGCCACTATAGTTCCCCTTTAATCTGTTCTTCTACAAATTCTAAATTGTGTGTATTAAAGTGGACCTGTCAAGTCCACTTAACAGACTTTTTATTCGAAAGCAAAGAGTTGAGTTAGCTGAATTCTAAAAGCATCAAGGAAAGACTGTAGTAAAAGAAAGCAAACTCCCTGCTTCTTTTCTGCTCCGATGCCTGACTTGAATAAAAAGTTTGGTTTGGCAGGGTTAAAATAATGACGGACATAAAAGTTCCTCCAATCAGATCCCTTAAATCAGGATCTAGCAGGGATCTGATTGGAGGAGCTATAATGTCAATCATTTAGCCCCGCCCAACCCGACTTCAGAAAGAAAAGTCGGGCTCACAGGGAAAATGACAGTGAGAAACGCTATATAAAAGGTTAACTTTTAAAAATACATATACATTTAAAAAATCACTTATTTCATTAGTAGAACCTAATTTAGTATTCAAGTTTTGAGGTTACAGGTCTACTTTGAGCTTTCTCGGGCACTTCCTAAAGCATCATAGAAAACAATGGGACTGGGAGCCATCACTAAAGACAATAACAGACAGAAAGAAATACAATACGTGAATTTAACTTCAAAGGTAACTTTACAAGTGCTGTATTTGAATAACTGGCATACTGGTCCTTTAACTTTTACTATTACAGAGTTATAACTTTCAGCCTTCACTACCACTTAGATTGTAAGCTCTACAAGGCAGGGGACCTCCAACCTCTTGTGTCAACCGCAACCTAGCACTTAAAGGAGAACTAAAACAAAAAAATAAAAAAGCAGGGTTAAAATACTTGATGATTGCCAAAAAAATCAGCAAAATGATGGAAGCGCTGGAGAAACAAGAATGAAGAGACAGAAGGGAGACAAAAAACTCCCCTAGTGTGATACCGTTTTGTAGCGAGAATGATAGTGAGTTTCTGTGATCAATTATCACAACAGTACTATGAAAGGTTATATCTCAGTGCATTTGTTAATTGTAGCTTCTGATGTGACTTAGTAATTAAGGAGGTGGCAAGGTACTGGTGACCTCCCCCCCCCAATATGGAGCACTCACCAGATAGTGCTCAGTAGTAAGCACTTAAACTCCAATAACCACTGCATGATTCACAGGCTGAAGTGTAGGATCTGATGTGGAAAACAAAAATCCATAGTGCAGCTTTGTATATAAAAAAAACAATTTATTACAAATAAATGGGTACTTAAAATACTTACCTTATATGGTGCCAATTCATTATAGTCACAGCATAAGCTGTGCTGTAATTAGCTGGCACACGATGATTCTTCACAGCGCTGACTGTTTGAGAAGCCAGCACTGCAGCTTCTCCCAACTTGTTTCACCAGCCTCATACATAATCATGCTCATTGCAGGGAGCTTTCTCATTGGTCCCCGGAATGAACATGATGATGTTTAAGGTATTTGGCACCGACGGTGAAGCGAGTCGGGAGGAGCTGCCCCGCTGGCTTCTCAGTCAGCCAATGCTGTGAAGAATCATCATGTGCCAGCTAATTACAGCACAGCTCACGCTGTGACTGTAATGAATCGGCTCTATATAAGGTAAGTATTTTAACTATGCTTTTTTATTTTTTTGCTTTAGTTCTCCTTTAAAGTCATGTATCCTCGTGATATTTTACTTATATTGTTTAATGCACTTTTCCCATATCTCTATTGTATTTCTGAATTGTACAGCACTGCATAAATTTGTGGTGCTTTATAAATAAAATTATACATATACATGCATACTATCGGTCCTGATGGATGTACATCAAAACAGATAAAGATGCAAGAAATTTATTGTTCACCACACCACATTGCATAAAGACATTAACAAAAACAAGTTAAGCAGGGAAATGTAAAGGACTAAAAAGGAGAACAGAAATTTTCATTTGTCACGCTCTTAAAACTGTAGAGTAATCGAACTGGACAAAGGTAGCATGTGTAGAATAATAGGGTATTTTTTGGTGCTGAATAGGGCACACTTTCTGTATACATACATTATCTAAAGCACCATATGCATCATGCATATCCAATTAGGAATTTTTATTTTTTGGTGTTACTGGTCCTTCAAAACAGAAAAAAAAGCTCTAACAGGCAAGGATCAGGCAGGAAAGATTTTCAATTGAGCAGCACCTGGTACATTTAAGAAAAGAAACTGGAAAACTGCTTACAGCCACCACAACTATACAGTAAGCCAAGGGACCAGGTAACAGAGGGAAATGACTTGAAAGCCAGAAAAGTACAATACAGGGTGCCCTAGAAGTTAGAAAACCTTTTTAAAGTTATATGTGTGGACTATTTGAGCAGATCTGGGGACAGTGGGGTGACAGATTTGCTGGGTCCCAAGCAAGAAAGGGTCTAGTTGCAGGTACGGTACGGCCACTGCAATCCCTATTATTATGGCCTTGGTCCTAATTTCGGGCTGCAATCAAGACAGTCCATTAAGAGAAATCAGTCATGTTGCAAAGTCAAAATATGAAATATTTTTTATCTTCATCACTGCAGCCTGGAATGTCCAACAATGCATAAAAAAATACTATGCAAACAAAATCGTTATTAAAACTAAATATATCAACTTAAAATGGAATATTTTGGGGTAGTCACGTAATTCTCCTGTATTCTATTATTAACTATTATTAATATAATTAACAAGGACTATTTAATTGATAGTATGGAAAAGATAAAGGAGGACAGAACAGGAAGAAAAACTATCTCCATAAAGAAAAAAAACCTGACTAGTGAATCCTAGCTGGATATTGCAATCTATCCATCTATATATATATATATATATTACCATTGCAGGATTTAACAGTGTGCCTTCAACAGATCCTTCAATTGCCTTCTTTCTTAGCTCTGCTGCATTTTGTACATTTTTAAACAATAAGAGTATAACCCTCCAGCCAGGAAATAATTCCAGTTCATGGGTTTCATTCATTTTGAAATAATTTGTCTAAAATAAAAAAAAGAGAAGACCTTAGTATATAAAGCAAATCGCATAATAAGGTGTCCAATTTGTGGCATTGAAAATCTAACACTTTTAAAATATGTCCCAGTTTGACTATTTACCCCTTCTCTTAGGGGGTTATTGACTAAAGACCGAATTGTCGTATAAAAGTGTGAATTTGACATTTTGTCATATTCAGGTATTCAGCAAACTCTGCAATGTGGCGAATTCCACAGCTAAAGACAGTCGCACACTACGGAATAGACTGATACTGACGCAGTCATGAATTCGCTATGGGAATACTAACGTGGTTACAAATTTGCTATGGGAACCCTCTGTTTAGTCAATAAAGAGTAGAGAATCAGAGAGTAGCCACCCGAAGTGAAGAGAATTCACTGCAACAGTCGAATTCTCACTTTAGTCAATAACTCCCAAAGTGAGCACATAACTGCATATAAGGACACTATGGAGTTTATTCATAAAAGACCTAACAGATAAAATTGCATTCTTCGCCACTTCCCCATATTTGGGTATTCAGTAAATTCTGAGATGCAGCGAATTTTCTTCCAGTTTGGACATTTATGATAGTCAGTCATGAACTTATGGAGCACTTCACACCAATTTTCATGAGCATGCACAGGTAATTCACCTATTCATCAAGCAACAGAGTCTGTTACAGTAGAGAATTCGGCAAGACCTACTGTGTTGAACCTGATAGTTTTACTTTGCCAGATCAAAGTGTCAAATTAGGGGGTTTATGGCAGGGCTCCTACTAACTGACTGACTGACTACACAAGAAACAGCATCTGATGCAGCTTGCTTCTTTGCCTAGGGAATCTGCCGCATAAAGATGTACTTACCATTCACATTTGATCAAACTTGTTACCTTAGCTTGCAAAATTATAAAAGAGAATGCAATAGATATTAAAATGGGATAGGGTGTAGACGATAAGGATTTTATAAAAATGGTGAAAAGATGTACAAACATGAAAGAAAAACAAAATTGTCAAACAGCGGATTCCCATAACAAATCTGCGACCATGCCAATATTCTCATAGTAAAGTCTATTCTTATAATGAAGTCATGAGTGCGACAGTAGCCGTCTATTTGTAGTGTGCGACCTTCTTTAGCTGGCAAATTCACATCTTTACAGAACAATTCAGGGAGTTATTGGATAAGTCCAAATTGTTGTGTAAAGGTGTGAATTTGCCAGCTAAAGACAGTCGCAATAGACTGCTACTGTCGCAGCTTTATAACGAGAATATTGTCATAGTCGTGACTTTACTATGGAAATATAGTCGCTGTAGCAACTTTACAATGGGAAATTTGTTGCGGATTTGCTATGGGAAACCGCTGTTTGCAAAATTCGACAGTTGAATTCTCACTTTAGTCAATAACCCCCTTCAGACTTTAGTCAATAACCCCCTCATTCATTTATGAATTAATATTTGCTTTGCCACTAATAAGATAAATAAACTTTTTTCAAAGCATTCATTTACATTAAACCTAGTGTTTTTTATGTCTAAAAATATGTACAATTAAGACAGTTCTAATGATACAAGCTATATTACATAGCTTATGTTTCTCCTCAAAAATCATGAAATGCAAAACCCCCCAAAAAATGCAGTTTCTGGAAAATGTACCACCAAAAGTGCTCAACTAGCACTTACAATAGTAGGTAATCATTATTATAGTATTGTCATTGCTGTTTCCAAAATTGATTTTTTTTTTTGTGGAGCAGTGAACATTCCTTCATGATCTGAATAAAACCAACAGATATTTTATTATTAGAATTTTTCTAACTGGAGAAGTTAGGGGAACTAAAAGGCCATATTTATGTTAGTAAAACTGAAAAAGCATTCAACATTCAGGGAAAAAAAATAAATTAAACTATCTATTCGGTTTTTGGTGCAAAATTCATTGTTTGTGCAGCAGAATTATAAGTTTACTAAAACTGGTAGAATATGTCCTTCTCAGCTTCATTGTAGTTTCCCCTTAATGTGAACATTTTAGTGAAATCTTAGATCATCCAATTGCTGGAGGACTGAGATAAAAGTGCAGATATAATGCCTGCAATGGTTGCCTAAACATTCATTTACACAGCATTGCAGCCGATTTCACTGTTAAAGGGGCACATTTACTAAAGTCGAATTGCTTATCCCTATAAAAACGAATTTGGTTTGCTCTGGATTTAGCAATATTGATAGTATCGCCTATTTATCAAAGCGCTGGAAGGCATTATCGCAGTGGATATCTCTGTGTATCGATATCTCCTGATTTAACGCAACACTGCATTATTTACCAAGATAAGTGTTTGGTTTTTTTTGGATATTTCTGTTGCTTAATATACACTCTCTGGGTGGCATTATCCATTACTTTCAATGGGGCTGTAGTCTGGAGTTATGTTTTAAGTGTAACTTATCAATATTGATATACACATGGATATGGATACCTATATCCAGCCCCATAGACGTAAACCGGTACCACTGCTTCTACAGATATCGATATCGCCGGGATAAATGCATATAACACTCTAGCAGTGCTATTGCCGCATAATAATAAATGGGCTACGGGGATATCATCCAATATTGCTAAATCTATGGCGATATGAGAAATATGAATTTAGTAAATATGCCCCTATTTATATTTACTTATCTTATAAATATGATCTGATTATCTAATCATACTGCTACATGGAAAGAAGGATATATGTATAGCAACTAATAAATGAAGCTGGGTCCATCTCCAGCAGCCCACAATCTAACTACACGTGACTACATAACCATAAGCCACCACTAACCGAATCAAGCAACCGAACTACTTCGCTTGAATGGAGTCACTCTCCCATCATCCCTAGCGCGCAGCTGCTCGGATAACAGCGATGGGTTGATAAAGCGGAAGGGTGATAGAGCTGTGGGGCTGATGATAGAGCAGGAGACGCGCAGCTGCTTCTGGGGGTGATTCAGTTCCTCCCTATGTTGTTTCTAGACACTGAACCGGAAGGTTTTGTTTCCCACCGGCTGTATGTGTAAGCTGCACACTTCCGGGAATTCCAAGTGCCTGGCGCGGAGAGGTAAGTGTCAGATACATATGATACTATATGGGATTGTTTTATATATATATATATATATATATATATATATATATATTAATACTCGCATCATTCTATTAACAGCAAGTTTAATCAAATGTAATTGTTTCATGGGGCTAGTGAAACATGCTAGAATAACAGATGTTATGTTTTAAAAGTGCTCCCACCTAAAGGGGTGATCTGGTCAGTGTGGGTAAACTTTATGTCCAAAAATAATTTCACCAAATCAACCATTGGTTAGAGAAACTTTCTTTTTTTCTCATTACTCTCTTAATTAGCCTTTTTAGAGCCCCATTGACTCTCCTGTTACACTGCCAGCCACTTCTTTCTGCTTAGTGAGCTGATGTTTTAGCATTCATTTATTACAGTAAAATAAGAAGCATTTTCTGGCATTGTAATGTGTAATTCAATGTAGTTTGTAAGGTGCAGGGACCTCCAACCTCTTGTGTCAACCACAACCTGGCACTTAAAGTATTATATCCTTGTGATATTATACTTGTATAATGTACTTTTCCCTTGTCTGCACTATATTTGTGTTGCTGAACTATACAGAGCTGCGTAAGTTTGTGGCCCTTTATAAATAAAATTATACATACATACATACATACATACATGGGGCTCTGTGGGCAAGTTGTTTACGGGTAGGGTCACACTAGCTATTGTTTAGTTGTGCCATTTTATATTAGGCTTATTATTGTCTATGATGCAAAACACTATAGCCTGTGTGGATTATCCCACAGGAAACAATGGAGACTGTTTCCAGCTCTGCGGAAACACAGCTATTGTTATTTTGGCCTAAGAGCA